>JAVJIF010031885.1:0-97320 GCA_038442645.1 Agave tequilana | reverse complement strand
TCGGTATGGAGAGAAGGACGGGCCGTAACAACTCTGGGCAAGCCTCTAATGGACCCACTGGAGACCATGTGGATATTCTGAGAGTCATTCAGACTATGATGGAGAACCACAACAGCAGACGGAGCTCCTCCGGCAGGAAATGGCAGCTCCCAAGGAGCAGAGGCCCAGAAATGTATCGGACTTCAGGCGGCTGCAACCAGCCTCTCACGGGAGAAGAGAAGCCCTTGGTGCTGAGCAATGGCTGACAGATACCCAGACTTGTTGAATGCGGCCAGAGTACCGAAGGAGAATCAAGTGGAGGTCGCCAAGATTCAGCTGAAGGACATAGCCAGAACTTTGGTGGCTAGCAGAAGAGGCCAGATTGGAGAAACCTGTCACCTGGGACACGTTCTCCAAGAGCTTTTATAGCAGGTTCTTCCCTGCCACTGCTCAGAAGGACAGGAAGAACAATTCATCAGGCTACAGCAAGGGAGTAGGTCCGTGGACGAGTATGCCGCGGAATTTGTCAGACTGAGCCGCTTTGCCCCGTACATGGTAACGGACGAGGAGAAGCGGGCAAGTAGGTTCCAGCAGGGCTTGCAGATGGACATCAGTTTTCTTAATGCCCCAACAGCTGAAGACTTATTCAGGGGTTTCTACCATAGCTCGGGAAGTGGAGCGTGGGTTGGAGAAGAAGCGAGAGGATCAGATGGGGAACCAGGCCATGAAGAGGCCGTTTCCACAATAGGGAGAGGAGGCCCATTCAGAGCAGCGAAGGTGCAGATGAGGCAGCAATTCAGACCAGCTCCTTACCAGGCGGGCCAACCATCGACCTTCTCAGTTATTGTCAGAAACCGGGCCACATTCGTCAGAATTGCCGTAGGGCAAATGGATTGTGTTTGGTGTGTGGATCCAGGGGTCATTCTATAAAGCCTGTCCGCACAGAAGGATGGGATAGCCGGGTCAAGCTTTGCCAGCACTCCCAGGACCCAATGGACAGAGAGCACTTCCAGGGCCACTTGGGCAGAGGAATCAGGGACCAGTGATGAGGAGAGCTCTTCCCCTTCCTCCACAGCATGTTGTTCGCCAGTCCAGAGGGGAGCTAGGACAGCAGCAGGGCGTGGAAGAGGTCAAGCCTACAACTTGACGGAAGTGGAAGCTGAGACTTCTGAGGAGGTGATAACAGGTAATATCAGAGTGCATTCTCAACCTGTTTTAGCCCTCTTCGATTCCGGTGCTTCGCATTGTTTTATCTCAGATCATTTGTGGCATTGCATTCTATACCTGTTAAAGTGTTAGACCACAAATGGGAGATTAGTACCGGGAATGGAGTAGTCATGTCTTCTAGGGTTTGTGCTGATTGTCCAGTGGAACTTTGTGATAAGACCTTGGCCATAGATATGCTCGTGCTAGACACTAAAGGGTACGACGTAATCTTAGGCATGACTTGCTCAGTCAGTACCATGCAGTTATTGACTGTAGGGAGAAGAAGATTATTTTCAGGATTCCCCGTCAACCGGAATTTCAATTTTGTGGTGAGTGAAGTCTACCAAGAGAAAGACTCGTTGACTACTTCAGAGGTCAGAAAGGAGTACCGGTGTGGGATGAATTTTCAGGAGTGTTTCTGAGATCTCAGGACTGCCACCAAAAAGGGTGATCGAGTTCTCAATTGATACTGTGCCTGGGACAGCTCCTATATCTAAGGCTCCGTACAGGATGGCACCGACGGAGCTAGAGATTCTGAAGAAGCAGCTGCAGGAGTACTCTGATAAGGGATTGATTCGGCCAAGTGCTTCACCATGGGAGCTCCAGTGCTATTGGCGAACAAGAAGGATGGTGGTAAGAGACTTTGTATTGATTACAGGGAATTGAACAAGGTTACCATCAAGAACAGTATCCCTTGCCAAGGATTGATGATTTGTTTGATCAGCTTCATGGAGCCCGGGTATTCTCTAAGTTGGATTTGCAGTCGGGGTACCATCAGCTAAGGATGAAGACAGAGGATATCCCGAAGACGGCATTCAGGACCCGTTATGGCCACTATGAATTTCTAGTTATGCCTTTCGGAGTCACCAATGCCCCTGCAGTTTTCATGGATTTGATGAACGAGTGTTCTCGCCCTACTTGGACCAGTTCGTTGTTGTCTTCATAGATGACATCTTGATCTATTCCAAGAACAACAAGGAGCATGCAGAACACTTGAGGATTGTGTTGCAGACTCTCCAGCAGGAGCAGCTTCATGCTAAGAGGAGCAAGTGTGATTTCTGGTTGGACAGCATAGCTTTCCTTGGACACATAGTTTCAGCAGAAGGGATTTCAGTTGACCCCAGCAAAGTCCAGGCAGTGAGGGATTGGCAGATTTCGAGGACAGTGACTGAGATTAAAAGTTTTCTTGGACTAGCCGGATATTACAGACGCTTTGTCCAGGATTTCTCTAGGATTGCAGCTCCATTGACCAGGCTCACCAGGAAAGGAGAGAAGTATATATGGACAGAGGAGTGTACTGCAGCATTTGAGCAATTGAAGCAGAGGCTCATTTCAGCTCCAATCTTGAGGACTCCCTCAGGTAGGAGGGATGGTCATCTACAGTGATGCATCAGGTAAAGGCCTGGGGTGTGTGCTTATGCAACATGGTTATGTTATAGCATAATGCATCAAGGCAACTGAAGACTCACGAGCAGAATCCCAACTCATGACTTGGAGCTTGCAGCTGTGATTTTTGCCTTGAAGATTTGGAGCATTATCTTCTGGGAGATAAAGTGTTGATATACACGGATCATAAGAGCCTCAAGTATATTTTCTCACAGAAGGAGTTGAACATGAGGCAGAGGAGGTGGCTTGAATTGATGGCGGACTATGATATTGACTTGCAATACCATCCAGGCAAGGTCAATACAGTACCGGATGCGCTGAGCAGGATGCCAGAGAATAGGGTGCTTGTCCAAATCACTCAGCAGAAGGAGTTGATTCAGGACATTATCAGATTGGACTTGATGTTGGTTCGAGGAACTGAGGAAGCAGGGCAGCTCATGGCTTTGCGGATTCAGCCAACATTGATTGATGAGATCAAGGAAGCTCAGAAGGAAGATCCCAGATTGCAGCAGTTCCGAGCTCAGGTAGAGGCTGGATTGAGGACTGATATCAGTATTCACCCAGATGGTGCCTTGTATTTTGGTAGCAGGCTTTGTGTTCCCCAAGGAGAAGTTCGACAGAAGATTTTGGCGGAAGCTCTCAGTTCAGCATATTCCATACACCCGGGGGGGAACAAGATGTATCAGGACATGAAGAAGCAGTTTTGGTGGAATGTTATGAAGAGGGAGATAGCTCAGTTTGTAGCCAAGTGCCTGGTGTGCCAGCAGATAAAGATAGAGCACCAGAGATCAGCTGGACTTCTGCAACCTTTACCGATTCCGAGTGGAAGTGGGAGCACATTACCATGGATTTTGTTACGGCATTGCCTCGAAGTCCTAAAGGTAAAATGCTGTGTGGATGATCATTGACCGTCTCACCAAGTCAGCTCACTTTATACCATTCAGGGTGGGACAGTCAACAGAGGTCTTGGCAGACAAGTACTTGAAGGAGATAGTTCGTCTACATGGAGTTCCTGTCAGTATTGTTCAGACCGAGACACCAGATTCAGATCCCATTTCTGGGAGAGTCTCCAAGAAAGTCTAGGGACTCGTCTGAAATTCAGTACATCATATCATCCTCAGACAGACGGACAATCTGAGAGGACTATCCAGATTCTTGAGGATATGTTGAGGGCCTGCATGATTGAATTCCAGGGATCATGGGAAGACCCATCTTCACTTGGCGGAGTTTTCTTATAATAACAGTTATCAAGCAAGTATCAAGATGGCACCATTGAAGCATTGTATGGGAGGAAGTGTAGGTCTCCGATTTGTTGGGATGAAGTCGGTGAGAGAAGACTTTTGGGGCCAGAGATTCTGATTCAGACAACAGACAAGGTCAGGATTATCAGAGATCACCTCAGGGCAGCGCAGAGTCGGCAGAAGAGTTGGGCTGACACACAGAGAAGGCCATTGGAGTTCCAGACAGGAGATCATGTATTCCTGAAGATATCTCCCACCAAGGGAGTAATCCGGTTCGGTACTCGTGGAAAGCTTAGTCGAGATATATCGGCCCATTTGAGATTTTGGATCGAGTGGGAGATGTGTCTTATAGATTGGCATTACCGCCATCTTTGGACGGAGTTCACATGTTTTCCACGTGTCACAGTTGAGGAAGTATGTGAAAGATGATAGCCATATCCTGGATCACTCCGAACTGGAACTACAACCGGATTTATCATATCAAGAGCAGCCGGTGGCCATTGTGGATAAAAGTGTCAAGACATTGAAGAACAAGGCTATACCATTAGTGTTGGTGTCTTGGAACAGGCATGCACCAGGAGAGGCCACGTGGGAGCGAGAAGATGTCATCCGTGAGCGTTACCCTCATCTCTTCACAACTTGATTGGTAAGACTCTTCCTTCTTATTCCGATTCTTATTCTCATCCTTATTCTTATCTACCGTTATCTCCCCTTCTTGTCCTTATTTATCTGTTCCCTTTCCTTTACGAAATTTCGAGGACGAAATTTTTGTAAGGTGGGTAGATTGTAATACCCCGTTCCCGGATACGTACTTAGTTTGCGTATTCAGTTTTCCTATCGTATTTTTCCGAATTACTTCCTGTATTCGACCGATTTCAGTTCCAAATGTCATTTTCCTGTACTTTGGATTTTATATGATTTTCCGGAATTTTCCTGAAATTATTAAACATTTTCAAAACCGGTGTCGACCAGTGCCGCTGATCGATTCTCAGATTTTTATCTTGTAAATAGTTAGGAATTTCTAGAAGATCCTTTAGACATTATTTCTTAGAATCATATTCCCTACTTAAATACTTTTTCTGAGAATTTTTATAAATTTATGAAAATTCCAACGGAGTCGGTAGATAACTGATTCCGGGATTTTTAATTTTAAAACTATAAATTATTTCTTCGAACGAATTGCACCATGAGCCTTCAAATATTATTCTTGATTTTTGGTAAAATTTTCAGGTCATTCCGAGATACTTGAATTTCGGACATTTTTTTTCAATAATTGTAAAATTCCACAATTTCCACCTCATTTCCCACTCACCTTCCCACCTAACCCCACTCATTCTCTCTCCCTCCCACAGCCGGCCAAGTGGCCAGGTGAGGGACACCTCACCCCTCCCTTTTTGCAAGAAAGCCCCTCTCATCCATCTAAATTCCAAACCCCTTTACAAAATCTCCAATCCTATAAATACATTTTCCTTTACACTTTAATCCTTTTCTTCCTCATTTCAACACTAGAGAGAAGAACTCTCACCAACCTTCTTCTTCCTCAAACTGAACCCTAGCTCCAAGAGCTCTCCAAACTCTTCATCTCCAGCTCAAGCCTCTTCCTTGGAGTTTGGATCGTGGCTCTCTCCGTCGCCAAGGATCGTTTGGGAGCTACTCGTCGTCAACAACCTTTTCGAGCTCGTAGAGCTTCAATCAAACGGTTCCAAGTGAGTATTTCACTCACCAAGACTTGAATTAGCCCTAGAACACTTGTATCTACACCTCTTGTACACCTAGGTCACCAAAAACCATGAATTGAACCATCAAACACAATTTCCAGAAAATCTGTTCTGTCACTGTTTTTCCCACGATTAGTCGACTTACCCTAGGAGCTAGTCGACTAGAACACTTAGCTGAAACTTAGCTTTTCTGGAAAACACAGTATTAGTCGACTTACCCAAATATCAGTCGACTAATCTTTTCTGGACATAAATCTCAACTCTCTGGAAATCCCTATTAGTCGACTCCTGAATCCTCCTAGTCGACTAATCCTCCCTGGACCAGAAATCCAACTTTCTGTATCAACAGACTTAGTCGACTTAAATATCTGTTAGTCGACTGGAGACCCCTATTAGTCGACTAACCCTTGCCCTAGTCGACTAATTCTGACTGTGTGTCATAGTTAATTTCTGTTCTGAATTTGGTTCTTATGCTTGTTACATGTGTATTATATCTTGCTTGTTCATGTTTCAATACTGGCACTACATGATCTATTACTGAATGGATGTATCTCTTAATGCCTCATGACTTATTATTGCATATACTCGTTTCATGACATGTTAAATAGTATATCACCACTTATCATGCCATCTCTAAAACTAAGCATGATACACTTGACTTTTCCATAAAAAGCACCAACTTACATATGGGTCGGGGGAAATATGCGGATATCGATACGTGTTCGTGTTTACAGTGGTAGTAGGTATATTGTACAATCATATTCCGGTCTAACCTGCGGTACACCAGGGGACCGAGGGAGTGCTTGCTCCCTATTCCTGAATCAGTCATGACTAAGGGCATACATAAGACCCTCCTGAATAGCCTAGCGGCTGGCTTCCGTCACCAAGCAACGGAACAATCCTGGACCGTTATCCCGGGCATGTACGGGGTCCACTGTAAACATAGTTCGTCGATAACCCCGCTGTTTCCAATAACAACCTTGTATTACTAGGATATGGATCTATGTGCGCTGGGACGCTGGGTCACATAGCTAGATATCACAGTAAAGCAAGTAATAATAATAATAGACTAGAGCTATGCATTCATTCCTTTCTGACTTCAGTTATATATGCTTTCCTTACCTGTTGGTTTATTTCATTAGACCGTTCCAGTTTTCTTTATTCATGTATCCTAGCCATTGGGCCATATATATTGTTCATTGTTATATGTCTTGATCCCTTGGATTTGCATATTCAGATTCCGAGGCTTGGGTCGAAGTGGAGCCATCCACCGAAGATCAGGCTTTCTTTAGTGAGCAGGCAGATTAGCTCCGGTCCTCGTGCCAGACTCTCTCCTCTTGTCTCACGGGATCTCCATCCTACTCGTGAGCTTTTTTGTATACATATTGTATATATTCTTTTGGACTTGGTTATGATGTAATGCACACGTCATGTGTAATACTTTATAATATCCTGTGATAACTTGTATGTGTACTTCTTGTGTTGGCATATGTATGGATACCACGCTTTGTCGTGTACTCTGTTTCTTGTTGTACTTTTATGCTTAGCGTATATACGTGGGGACAAGTTATGACCTACGTGTATACGTCGCAGTGACGTCCCGTATCTGTGGGATCGGGGCGTTACACGTTTAGCCGTCTCCTCAAGAGTGCCTGTCATGTAGGCAGAGGTCTCCTTCTCGACGGAAGAGTTCGAAGCCCTTGATTCCGCTACGACGGAGTGAGAATCATTCATTTTAATGCCATGGGCTAAGGCATTATAGTCAATTGGGGGAATGGCCCCAGTCCGGGTGCGAGTGTGTCGGTACACTCCTTCCGGTTCAGAGTCAGACTCGTCAGAGCTGACTGCAGGTTGTTTTCCCTTGCTCCTGCTTGTCATATTCGCAGTGAGCTCCGGGTACTCAACGTCAGAGAAGGTTCTCCTTCTGTGGGAGCGTCTTCTTTTAGCTGGGGGGAATCAGGGTCAGCTGTCTGACTAAAGACTGCTGGTGCACGCCTGATCCGCAACGGCACTCAGAGAGCATATGGATGAGCCGTTGGCAGCAATACGACGAAGTGGCCTGATTGGCACTTCTTTTCTTCGTCAAATAATCCCTCAAGTCCATGGGAGGGGGATTGAAAAGGTTAGCCTCGCAACATCAAAGACGGGAGGCATCCATGTGCCGTACAGCCTGGACGCAGGCTTCAGGGACGCGGTTCTCGCGCCGCAGCTGTTCAGCGCGCGTCTGGCGTCTTTGTGTTGAGACAAACGCGCCTGTCGCGTTGCTGCTTGGTGTGTCGAGGCAGAGACACTTGAGAGAGAGTGGGCTGCTGGGCCCCACGTCTATAGGCGCGTGCCTCTTGTGCTTGACAAGACGCAGAGGCTTCACCTTGGTGTTTGGTGAGTTGGTCCTCAGAGGACCTAACTGAAGGAATCTCGCGTTTAGGCCGCCAAACGCGGACTTCGCGGGGCGCGAGCAAGGCGCCAGTTTGTATGCTGCGTCCAGCCTCAGTCAGACAACCAGAGGTTCCAACTTGCAGCTGGCGCGCGCGCGTCTCCTCTGTCGACGCTCAGCGTTCCGGTTGCGTCGCGGTGGTGGAGAGAGACCAACAACATCCTGATGCTGAATATCAGAGATTTTAACCACGCGGGTCTCCTGAGAGACGCTGACGCGGGTGTTCTGTGTGACGCGGTTGGTCGCAAAGGCAGTTGTGCCTGGGGCCACGCGGGCCGGCGCGTGCACCTTGCTTGGCACAGTTGGCAGCAGGGGCGCCGAGAGAGCCACAGATCGGGCTTCGGGGCCATTCCCTGTCGAGACCCGGCGGCAGACGCGGGTCTTTGGGCTCTTGGAGCCGGAAGAGAGAACTCTTCGTACTTCGCCTGGTCGAACTCGACAATGAGCGATTCGACCATCTTCCCCTTACGGAGGACGTCATCCTGCGCCACGATTTGCTCATCAGTGACAAATGTAGTCCCCAGCGGAGTCGCCATCTCTTGTACGCGTCGGAAATGAGAGAGAGGAAATGCTGTAAAAATTTTCCTTGAATCAGATGAAAAGATTACAACAAAATAACTTTTCCTTCCAGTTACAAGGGAGGGAGGATGTTGAATCTTGAATCCCCCCTTTATTTAATGCTGAGTTCTTCGTGTGGCGGTGGAGAGTGAATCTTGTTCTCCGTTGACCGGATAACCGTCGGGATCATCAGGGATCTTCTCTTCGGCTGGTAGAAAGAGTAGCACAGCTCTTGTCTACCAAAACTCTCAAAGAGAAGGTAGGCAAAGAGTAGCTTGTACGCAGCAAGCTTGACGAAGAGTTGAGCTCTCTCCTGTCTCTGTCTTGTCGTCTGATTGCCTTCTGCCTTCTAATTTTCTTCTAATCTCCAATTGCCCGTCGCTTGCCGATCGCCAATTGCCACTCTCCTCTGATTGCCTCGACCTCATAGAAAACGAGGCTATTTATAGAGGTCCTAGGGGGTGAACGTGCCCCCTAAAAATGCTCCACGATGAAGGGCTGACCTCCCCGCTATGTGGGTGGCGACTGGCCCCATAACCAGGGCGGTTATATAACTGAGACGCGGGTTTCAGCCCACGCGCCTTGAGGTTGAGGCGCGGGTGTTGAGCCCACGCGCCTTGATGGTGAGACGCGGGTGTCGAGCCCACGCGCCTTGATGCGCCTTGATGCTGAGACGCGGGTGTCGAGCCCACGCGCCTTGATGCTGAGACGCGGGTGTCGAGCCCATGCGCCTTGATGCTGAGACGCGGGTGTCGAGCCCACGCGCCTTGAGTCTGAAACTCTGCCTTTTAATGGCTTGTATATAGTGATTTTTAGACAGCCTACAGTGTGCTCATATTGTTATATACTTGAGGATTGTTTGCTAACACTTGTATTCAACAAGAGAGCCAACGCGGCAACTCAACTCTTATTTAGAGGAATCTTGAGGAGTTAGTCCAGAGCCCTTCACGGGGAATTCGGCTACACTCTTGTGTTATACTGTGTTTTAGTGTAAAAAGTTTTAGTTTGCATTAAATAGTTTTAATTCCGCATTTAGTGACCATTAGATTAGCCATCACCTATTCACCCCCCTCTAGGTGACTTTACAATTGGTATCAGAGCCAAGTGCTCTTGATTTGGGTCTAACAACCTAGAGTTAAAGATCCTCATTTTTGGCTAATCACAATATTTGTACACACACCATGGACTTCATGTCACCTCCCACCTTTGACATCCTTAACATCCAAACTTAGAAGGTTAAGATGTCTTTGTACCTCAAAGGCCTAGGAATCCATGTTTATCTTGCTACCATTAATGATTCATATGTTAATAATAGCAAGTATATTGAGCCTCACTCAAAAGTCATCATGCTTTGAAGAGTACCCTAAATGATGAATATTTATCTAGGGTTTCTAATATTGATTCGGCTTTTGTAGTTTGGAACTCCATCATCTCCCTCGGCGAAAAAGATCTACATTATGCGGAGAGCAACTCGGATGTTGGAAGCGACACCTCTAACGTGTGCATGGTCCAAGGGGATAACCCCCTTGAGGTAACTACCGAATTCGAGGTAGAAGAGGATGTTGAAATGCCATATAATGAACTAGCATCATTTTGTCAACAACTCTTAGAAAAATATGACATGATTAAAAAGGATAACAAAAATTTGAAAAAGAAATTTGATTGCATGTTAAAAGAAAATGATTCTTTTAAAAATAAGATTACATGTTTTGAAAAAGAAAATGAGAATTTGAAAAATAAGAATGTTTCCTTGCTTTCTAAATTAAGTGATCTTTGTGAAGGTAACACTAATTTGAAAAATAAATTATTTTGGTGAAAAAACAAAAGGAAGTTGCTTTTAATGAAAACAACTCTTTAAAGAAAAATTGTTGAAAAAGAAGAAGAAAATTTTTCTAAAAAGACTAAGAAAAATGATTCTCATTCTCATCATGCTTTACATGCTATCATAAATGAAAATGAGATAAATGTTTTGAAAAATAGGATTAATTGTTTGAGCTCAACCTTGAGCTCATGTGCATTTAACCATAAGAGATTGGAGTCTTTGTTTTCAAAGAAACAAACTCCACATGTCCATGCACATCATCCTCATCATGCATATGCTTATGTTGCACGTCATGCTCACACTCACACTCATATGCATACTAAGGTGTACAAATGTACACATTGTGGCCGCAAAGGCCATTTAGCAAAATTTTGTTTTGATAAGATACATCATATTAATTTTGCTAACAAGAAAAATGTTTGGGTTCCTTACAAGACTAACCCTCAAGGACCCAAAAGAAAATGGTACCAAAATCCCCACCTTGTGTTTTTGATGTAGGTGCGGGCTCTCACAAGACGTGAGAGATTGGTGCCTTGGTGGTGGTTGCACATGGACTAGAAGGACACATATTTGATGCACCGCTATCAAGGAAGTTTGGTGGGACAACCATCATGTTTTGGAGATTTGGAGTATAGTTCACGTGTTGGTAACTATCTCTAAATCCTAGTCTATTTTACATGCATTTAATGATTGATGATCTTTAGCATGTTTATGTTTTACTTGTTTTTTTGTGTTTCAATGTAGTAAATACATGTTTAAATGTAGTTTTTATCAATACTTGGATGTATACGTTACAAGTAGTGAGCAACAAATTGATCATATATGTTTGCACTTCATTGTTCATTTGTACTCACTATATGCACATGTATAGCCTAATTTTGATGATTCTCTCATTTACACTTATTTTGCCTATTTTCATGTTTTTACTTCATGTATATGCAATTTTTTTATTCAAATCTAATAAATATACATGTATACCCCTTGAGTCATTTGCCTTCATGCAATATATATTATGGACTCTTTTTATGCTTGGGATATGTATGCATATTGTTAGTTTTGGATAAATCATACATATACCTAGAAGTTTGTTTTTAATAAATAAAAAAAACTTTCATGATTTGTTAATATTCATGTTTGTTTTTGAGCTTCATTGATTATTTTCATAAAAATGCTATTTACATGATTTTTGAACACTCACACTTCATTTGTTTTGTCATGACTTTGTTTCATGAACATCTTTATGAGTTTTATCGATTTTGAGTGTTAACTCTTGTGTATTTGGTATAATTCATGAAAAATATATGTTTTAATTTCATATTTTTGAAGGATCTTTAACTAGTTTTTCAAAAATTATCTTTAACTAGTTAATTATTCTTCATTTGGTAGTGATTTTCATTGCTAAACTATTTTCAAAATTATTTTCGAAAACCCCTACCTATCCCCTCATGGGCGGATGGATGGGCGAGTATGCCTTGTAAGCTTTATTGGAAAATTCTTTATCTTGAGCATATAAAGGGTGGTAGGTTATGAGTTATATACTTGATTTACATTGTTATTTTCAATTGGTATCATTGGATCTTTTAAATTGGTATCTAAATTGATATTTTTGTATATACTCATATTTTGTTTCCTATATATGTATGATTCATAATTTCAACTTATATCAATTTCTATTGATATTATCATTTCTCATACATATATATGATTTTCGTGTACTTGCTTTATAATTGGTTTATATATTTAAAGCACAGAGTTTATGCTAAGCTTAAGTTAAAACTTTATTTTCAATTGGTATCTCAATTGACATTTTAATAAAGCTTATGCATGGTTTTTCAATTGATATCAATATGTTTCTATTTCAAATTTGTTATAGATTTACAATTGGTATCAATATGTATTACCCATTTGAAAAATCAAAATTTGTAATGTTTATTTGCAATTGGTATCAACATGATTTTTTTTTTTTACAATTGGTATCTTAAAATTTGATTACAAGTGGTACCTTAAAATTTTTTATGATTTACTAAGATATCTCAAAATTTGTTTTTGAGAAAAATTCAAATTTTGTTTGAACAATTAAAAATCAAAACATTTTTGATTTATATTGCCTATATGCAAGGAGAGCTTAACATCTCTTCTACATATAAATTCATGTTGAGTGTATCTTGTATTGAGGAGCTTTACAACTCTTCTTTATGCGGTACACGTGTGTAGGAGGAGCTTCACATCTCCTCTTATGCATTGCATTTTATGCGTTATGTGAGTTAGGGTTTGTCATCCCTTCTTCATATAATGTATATGTGTAGGGAAGCTAACTTAACGTCTTCCTCTTCATGAATGTATATCGCATATACCTTTTATTTGATTGCTTTGATTTCATCCCTTATTGATCTCTTTGTTTATGACAAAAAGGGGGAGAAAAATTTGTTGGTTTTGTTTTTACTTTAACCCTTTGTTGATGATTGACAAAAAGGGGGAGAAGTATTTGGTATATATGCATGTTTTCCTTTCTTTATTCATAAAGGGGGAGTAGTATTTATGTTTATGCATATATATTTTTGTATGGCAAATAGGAGAAAAAGAATTTGATTTGTTTTATGCTTGATTAGCATGTTTATCTCCTCATATTTGCATACATGTTTATGTACTTCATTGCCATATTTATTATTTTTGAGATGCATGAGTTAAGGGGGAGCTTCCTTGAAGCTTTACTTTAATCCATGCATATATAACTTCATGAGTTTTGTCATCATCAAAAAGGGGGAGTGTAACGCCCCGATTCCACGGATACGGGGACGTCACCGCAACGTATATACGTAGGTCAGAAGGTGCCCCCACGTATATACGCTAAGCATAAAGTACAACAAGAAAGGATCAGAGTGCAACACAAAGCGTGGTATACACACATATGCCAACATAAAGGTACAGCTACAAAGTCATCACGGTATGATAAACATTACATATTACATATGTCTTTTATCATAGCAAGTCCAAAAGTCAAATATACAATAAGAAGACAAAATGCTCACGAGTAGGATGAAGATCCCGTGAGTCAAAAGGAGTCAGGTGCAAGGAACTGGAGCTAAGATGCCTGCTCGCTAAGGAGAGCTCGATCTACGGTGGACAACTCCACTTCGATCCAAGCTCCGGAATCTGAATATGCAAATCCAAGAATCAAGACATATAACAATAAATGAGCTACAGCCAAGTGGCTAAGAGACATGAATAGGGGTTTGAACACAAGTATGGAATATAAGGACAGGTATTAACATAATCATAAAACGGAAATTACAAGTAAAGCTGATTACAAGCAAAAGTGATTGTATATGCTTAAGTCACGGTCCCATGAGACTAATACATCGAGGGAATAATCCAAACAAGGAAACCCTCATATATATACCCTTGTCTCATGCCACGGTAATCTCAAGCATATAGAATCAGAGTTGCAAATCATATGATAGTCAAAAGGAATGCATAACTAGAATGACAAGGATCATGACAAGATCAAAACCGGAATCATCACTGGAATCATAACAAGTAAAGTAGGAGTCACAATATAACATGAGTCATAACAGGGACTATGACATGAAACAATAATCATAATTGAGCCTATTATTATTATTACTCGTCTGACCCATATATCTCGGTATGTGTCTCGGTATCGATCCCAACTCACATACATCCATATATAAGAAAGTCGAGGGTCGTTGTCGGAAGTAGATGGAGAACTGATAACACTTCTTATAGTAGTTTCCATACACCTGGAACCGGTTTGGAGGCCCAAGTCCCCCTAACAGTCATCTAATGTGGGCCCAAGGTCCCACTAACAGTTATCTACTATATTTCGTCCCCCTACTATAAGCAAGGTATCATTCCGGCATCCATCACTTCCACCCATACCCCATACAAGTTGTAGCTTATTAAGGATTATCAGTTTACGGAATAAGTGAACATAACAGTAATAGCCCTACAGATTCAAGAGGTGGCCCCACAGATTCAAGAGGTGGCCCCCACCGTGTGGTGTGGCACTTTGTTCCATGTGGCACTTTGCTCTGAGGAAAGGATTCTAGAGGTGGCCCCCACCGAGTATGGTGTGGCACTTAGTTCCATAAGACAAGGCAGGGTTCCCGTAAACACGATAATCATAAAGTCAAGTGTATCATGCTTGGTTTAAGAGATAGCATGACAAGGTGGTAATATATAACAAGCAATAAAACATAACGAAGAATTAATAATTGGCCGGGTCACTCATGACCTAACAAGAGGGTCTAACAAGGTAGTGGCATGTCAGTTGGTCAGGTGATAACATATTAGGTGTCATGTGATATACATGTGTTAAAAGTAAACAGGTAACTGACAGGTCTGAATTATGACAAAGCAAGTGGAAACATAGAAGCAACGAAGAGTCCAACGACCTCGAAGGGTCTGCCACGCATGGTATAAAATAAGGAGGCAAGAATATCACGGCAAGGTACAAGTATAAGAACGAAACAAGCAGTTGCATGGCAATACATAAACCTGGGAATAAGAAGTGACAAGAAATGATATACACCAATTAATAGACCATAAAGTACAAGTTATGAAGTATAAGTAAGAATAATATATAGTACATGTATCAAGGGTAAGATACATAGTCAAGAAGGAAATCACTATACCAGACAGCCATAAGTTAGTCGACTAGGTTGGGATAGTAGTCGACTAATAGAAGGGTTAGTCGACTAGGAAAATAGGATAGTCGACTAATACTGTGTTCCAGAGGGTTGAGTTTCTGATTCAGGGAAAATTAGTCGACTAGGTTAGAAGGGGTAGTCGACTAATAGAAAGGTCAAGTCGACTAACAGACACTTAAGTCGACTAAGTTTGAGATACAGAGAGTTGAGTTTACTTCAGGAGTCGACTAGGGGAATTCTAGTAGTCGACTAACAGGATATCTAGTCGACTGGTAAAAGGGACTAGTCGACTAAAACTGTGTAATCAGAAAAGGCTACGTTTCAGCTAAGGGTTTCTAGTCGACTAGGTTCTAGATCAAGTCGACTAATCATGGTCGGGAAGCAGATTACAGAACAGAATTTGGTGATTGTTCTTGATGACTAAAAATGTGATTTTTATGACATGTGAACACAAGATATGGAGATACAAGTATACTAGGAGTGGAACAAGTCTTGGTGAGTAAAATACTCACTTGGAGAGGCTTGATTGAAGCTCAACGAGTCCGGGAAGTTTGTGGTCGTCAAATTGATCCACCGCGATGAAATCGACGAAGAAGGAGAAGATCCCAATCCAAGAGTTGTTGTTGAGGTGGAGGTGAAGACCTAGGTGATGCCCTAGATGAAGCTCTTGAAGTTGGTGGTTGAGTTTGAGGTGAAGGGGGATTTTGGTGTGGGCTTACTCTTGATGAAAATGAAGAAAAAGGGAAAGAAGTGTAAAGGAGTGGTTTATATATGTTTTTGGAAATTGTGAAGGAGTTGTAATTAGAATAGATGAGAGGGGGTTTTGTGCAAATGGGGGGTGAGGTGAGTGTCCTTCTCCTTGGCCACTTGGCCGGCCATGGGAGAGAGAGAGAGATGCATTAATGGTGGAGGTAGGTAGAAGTGAGTGGAGAGGAATAATGGAATTTTGGAAAAATAGTGGAAATGGAAAAGTTTGTGGTTGTGGAGGAAGGAAGGAAAATAAGGGAAAAGGAAAATGGAAAAGAAATGATAAAGAGAAGATGTTTTCTCTTGGACTCAAAATGAAACTGTTGAAAATACAGATACCCGGGTTCAAGTCAAGAATACGGAAAACAATTCGGAAAATACCAGAATCGTCCGAAACTCAAGTATCTCGGAACGACTCGCAAATTTACCCAAAAATCAATAATAACATATGAAGACTCATAGTGAAATCCTTTTAAGAAATACTTTATAGTTTTAAAACTAAAAATCCCGGAATCAGTTACCTACCGACTCCGATGGAATTTTCATAAAATCGTAAAATCCTCAGAAAAAGAATGTAAGTAGAAAATAGAATTCTAAGGAATAATGCCTAAAGGACCAACATGAAATTCCAAACAGTTTGAGAATTAAAAATCCGGGAATCGGTCAGCGGCACTGGCCGACACCGGTTTTGAAGATTTTCAACTTAATCACAGAAAATTCCAGAAAATCATAGAAAATCTAAAATATTGGAAAACGATGTTTAAAGCTGAAATCGGTCGAATCGGATAACCAGAATGTCTAAAACAAGTAAAACTCTGAGATCGAGCTCCCGGCTCAGACTAAGGCTGACTCCGAGTTCACCGATCCAAATCCAAGGCAAAACAATCATATAAGGAATTCATAATACAGAATAAATACAGGAAACAAATCGAAAAAATACGATCGAAAATCTGAATACGCAACTAAGTACGTATTCCGGAAACGGGGTATTACAATCCACCCACCTTACAAAAATTGCGTCCTCGCAATTTCATTAAGGGGCAAATTGAGCACAAGGAGGACGAAGGCACGAATAAAGGCTTCATAAAACCAAAACAGGGAACAAGATGAATACAGGAAGGACCAGAATGAACAATGAAAGAATGACAAGAGAAATATTCAGAATGATAACCAACTCAAATGCAAGATATGGGGTAGGGGTTACCATGATATCCCTAAGGCTCCTGTTCTGGATACTGGTCTTCACACTCTGCTGCATCGTCTGAGGTCTCTGCTGCCATGAAGTGAACTTGGCCTCTGCCCTGATCTGCTCTGGCTCTCATTCCTCCCTGCTGATGATCATACCGTTGGGGTGGAAATGGAACTCTTCGATCAACAGGTTCAGGGTTCCTCCTCAGTGGTGGCGCTGGAAGTGCTGGAGCTGGACGTGCTGGAGCTGGAAGAGCTGGTCTGACTGGTGCTGTATGCTCACTTTCTGTACCGGCAATCCCTGAGTGCATGACCTCTTGCCCCACATGCCAAACATAATCCATTGGCCACCCGACAATCTCTCTTATAGTGTCCGGGCCTGTGGCAGAAATTGCATGTGATCTGAGGAAGAGGAGTTTGGAATGGTCTCTTCATCATCGGGCCCTGGGTTGCCCTATCCGCATCCTCCTCATCCATCAACTCAAAAGCCTCTTCTTGGCCTGGCTCCTCATCTGGTTTGCTTGCTTCTTCTCTAGTCCACGCTCCACTTCTCGAGCTATGGTGAGAACCTCTGAATAGGTCTTCAACTGTTGGGGCATCAAGAATACTTGTATGTCCATCTGTAGGCCCTGCTGGAATCTGCTTGCCCGCTTCTCCTCATCCGTCACCATATACGGAGCAAAGCGGCTGAGTCTGAGAAATTCCGCGGCATACTCATCCACCACGACTTGCTCCCTTGCTGAAGCCTGATAAACTGCTCTTCCATGTCTTTCTGAGCTGTGACAGGGAAGAATCTGCTGTAGAAACTCTTGGAGAACGTGTCCCAAGTGACAGGCTTCTCCAACCTTGCCTCCTCAGCTAGCCACCAAGTTCTAGCTATATCCTTCAATTGAATCTTGGCGACCTCCACTTGGTTTTCCTCTGGGACACGGGCTGCATTCAACAAGTCTGATGTGTCGGTCAACCATTGCTCAGCATCCAAGGGTTTCTCTCCACCCGTGAATATGGCTGGCTGCAGCCTCCTGAGGTCTGATATATTCCCCGGCCTCTGTTCTTTAGGTGCTGCTAACTCTTGCCGGAGAAGCTCGGTCTGCTGCTGCTGGTTCTCCATCATCATCTGGATAACCCTCAATATATCCACATTCTCTCCCACTGCTCCATTCGATGCTGGTCCAGAGTTGCTACGACCCGATCTTCTATCCATGCCTAGTTGATGAAGACTGACTGGAAAGTGATGGAAAATGGAAGGATTTCAGGATATGAAGGAAGGAACCAAGAAGAACTAGATAATCAAGAAGGACTAGATGACTTTGTACATTGTAGTTGGCATTAGCAAATTACTAGAATTTGCCGCTTGATTGTACTATAGGTGGGAGAGCCTAAGCTCTGATACCAACCTGTAACGCCCCGATTCCACGGATACGGGGACGTCACCGCAACGTATATACGTAGGTCAGAAGGTGCCCCCACGTATATACGCTAAGCATAAAGTACAACAAGAAAGGATCAGAGTGCAACACAAAGCGTGGTATACACACATATGCCAACATAAAGGTACAGCTACAAAGTCATCACGGTATGATAAACATTACATATTACATATGTCTTTTATCATAGCAAGTCCAAAAGTCAAATATACAATAAGAAGACAAAATGCTCACGAGTAGGATGAAGATCCCGTGAGTCAAAAGGAGTCAGGTGCAAGGAACTGGAGCTAAGATGCCTACTCGCTAAGGAGAGCTCGATCTACGGTGGACAACTCCACTTCGATCCAAGCTCCGGAATCTGAATATGCAAATCCAAGGAATCAAGACATATAACAATAAATGAGCTACAGCCAAGTGGCTAAGAGACATGAATAGGGGTTTGAACACAAGTATGGAATATAAGGACAGGTATTAACATAATCATAAAACGGAAATTACAAGTAAAGCTGATTACAAGCAAAAGTGATTGTATATGCTTAAGTCACGGTCCCATGAGACTAATACATCGAGGGAATAATCCAAACAAGGAAACCCTCATATATATACCCTTGTCTCATGCCACGGTAATCTCAAGCATATAGAATCAGAGTTGCAAATCATATGATAGTCAAAAAGGAATGCATAACTAGAATGACAAGGATCATGACAAGATCAAAACCGGAATCATCACTGGAATCATAACAAGTAAGTAGGAGTCACAATATAACATGAGTCATAACAGGGACTATGACATGAAACTAATCATAATTGAGCCTATTATTATTATTACTCGTCTGACCCATATATCTCGGTATGTGTCTCGGTATCGATCCCAACTCACATACATCCATATATAAGAAAGTCGAGGGTCGTTGTCGGAAGTAGATGGAGAACTGATAACACTTCTTATAGTAGTTTCCATACACCTGGACCGGTTTGGAGGCCCAAGTCCCCCTAACAGTCATCTAATGTGGGCCAAGGTCCCACTAACAGTTATCTACTATATTTCGTCCCCCTACTATAAGCAAGGTATCATTCCGGCATCCATCACTTCCACCCATACCCCATACAAGTTGTAGCTTATTAAGGATTATCAGTTTACGGGAATAAGTGAACATAACAGTAATAGCCCTACAGATTCAAGAGGTGGCCCCCACAGATTCAAGAGGTGGCCCCCACCGTGTGGTGTGGCACTTTGTTCCATGTGGCACTTTGCTCTGAGGGAAAGGATTCTAGAGGTGGCCCCCACCGAGTATGGTGTGGCACTTAGTTCCATAAGACAAGGCAGGGTTCCCGTAAACACGATAATCATAAAGTCAAGTGTATCATGCTTGGTTTAAGAGATAGCATGACAAGGTGGTAATATATAACAAGCAATAAAACATAACGAAGAATTAATAATTGGCCGGGTCACTCATGACCTAACAAGAGGGTCTAACAAGGTAGTGGCATGTCAGTTGGTCAGGTGATAACATATTAGGTGTCATGTGATATACATGTGTTAAAAGTAAACAGGTAACTGACAGGTCTGAATTATGACAAAGCAAGTGGAAACATAGAAGCAACGAAGAGTCCAACGACCTCGAAGGGTCTGCCACGCATGGTATAAAATAAGGAGGCAAGAATATCACGGCAAGGTACAAGTATAAGAACGAAACAAGCAGTTGCATGGCAATACATAAACCTGGGAATAAGAAGTGACAAGAAATGATATACACCAATTAATAGACCATAAAGTACAAGTTATGAAGTATAAGTAAGAATAATATATAGTACATGTATCAAGGGTAAGATACATAGTCAAGAAGAAATCACTATACCAGACAGCCATAAGTTAGTCGACTAGGTTGGGATAGTAGTCGACTAATAGAAGGGTTAGTCGACTAGGAAAATAGGATAGTCGACTAATACTGTGTTCCAGAGGGTTGAGTTTCTGATTCAGGGAAAATTAGTCGACTAGGTTAGAAGGGGTAGTCGACTAATAGAAAGGTCAAGTCGACTAACAGACACTTAAGTCGACTAAGTTTGAGATACAGAGAGTTGAGTTTACTTCAGGAGTCGACTAGGGGAATTCTAGTAGTCGACTAACAGGATATCTAGTCGACTGGTAAAAGGGACTAGTCGACTAAAACTGTGTAATCAGAAAAGGCTACGTTTCAGCTAAGGGTTTCTAGTCGACTAGGTTCTAGATCAAGTCGACTAATCATGGTCGGGAAGCAGATTACAGAACAGAATTTGGTGATTGTTCTTGATGACTAAAAATGTGATTTTTATGACATGTGAACACAAGATATGGAGATACAAGTATACTAGGAGTGGAACAAGTCTTGGTGAGTAAAATACTCACTTGGAGAGGCTTGATTGAAGCTCAACGAGTCCGGGAAGTTTGTGGTCGTCAAATTGATCCACCGCGATGAAATCGACGAAGAAGGAGAAGATCCCAATCCAAGAGTTGTTGAGGTGGAGGTGAAGACCTAGGTGATGCCCTAGATGAAGCTCTTGAAGTTGGTGGTTGAGTTTGAGGTGAAGGGGATTTTGGTGTGGGCTTACTCTTGATGAAAATGAAGAAAAAGGGAAAGAAGTGTAAAGGAGTGGTTTATATTGTTTTTGGAAATTGTGAAGGAGTTGTAATTAGAATAGATGAGAGGGGGTTTTGTGCAAATGGGGGGTGAGGTGAGTGTCCTTCTCCTTGGCCACTTGGCCGGCCATGGGAGAGAGAGAGAGAGAGATGCATTAATGGTGGAGGTAGGTAGAAGTGAGTGGAGAGGAATAATGGAATTTTGGAAAAATAGTGGAAATGGAAAAGTTTGTGGTTGTGGAGGAAGGAAGGAAAAATAAGGGAAAAGGAAAAATGGAAAAGAAATGATAAAGAGAAGATGTTTTCTCTTGGACTCAAAATGAAACTGTTGAAAATACAGATACCGGGTTCAAGTCAAGAATACGGAAAACAATTCGGAAATACCAGAATCGTCCGAAACTCAAGTATCTCGGAACGACTCGCAAATTTACCCAAAAATCAATAATAACATATGAAGACTCATAGTGAAATCCTTTTTAAGAAATACTTTATAGTTTTAAAACTAAAAATCCCGGAATCAGTTACCTACCGACTCCGATGGAATTTTCATAAAATCGTAAAATCCTCAGAAAAAGAATGTAAGTAGAAAATAGAATTCTAAGGAATAATGCCTAAAGGACCAACATGAAATTTCAAACAGTTTGAGAATTAAAAATTCGGGAATCGGTCAGCGGCACTGGCCGACACCGGTTTTGAAGATTTTCAACTTAATCACAGAAAATTCCAGAAAATCATAGAAAATCCAAATATTGGAAAATGATGTTTAAAGCTGAAATCGGTCGAATCGGATAACCAGAATGTCTAAAACAAGTAAACTCTAAGATCGAGCTCCCGGCTCAGACTAAGGCTGACTCCGAGTTCACCGATCCAAATCCAAGGCAAAACAATCATATAAGGAATTCATAATACAGAATAAATACAGGAAACAAATCGAAAAAATACGATCAAAAATCTGAATACGCAACTAAGTACGTATTCCGGAAACGGGGTATTACAGGGAGATTGTTGGCCCAAAGGCCTATCACTCTAGTTTTGATGATGATAAACTCATGTAGTTATAGTACTAATGATCTTGTGTTTATTTAGTTTCAGATTTGTGATCAAGATCTTAGTAGGTGTGTAGCTTCAACAAAGGATTTAAAGTCAAGTTTTGGAGCTTACACGGTTTGATCCAACGAGCTAGTGATCGAGTTTGAATCGTGTTTGGACCAAGTCAAGAAGATGAGAAGACTTCAAGTGAAGACTTCAAGATCAAGACTTGTGTCATAGGTTTGTTTTTAGAAGATTTTGTTTTAGTTAAAATGTAAAGGATAGAATAGTTGGTGGATTGCTCAAGTTACCATATACACACACACTCTTGATATAGATAGGTTATTCATAAAAGAATTTTCATTTGGAAAAATGCAAAAGAATTTTTCTTTTTGTTTGACAAAATACCGGTTTGGTTTTTGGTATTCTAGTTTACATGTTTTAACCAAAACCGTAATTAGTGCTTAATGTCAAAAACATAGATATTTCACCATGTTTGTGTAGTGGATCATATCCATACACTTTATGCTTCAAATGAGTTTAGAATATCTTGTTTTTGTATTTTGGAGAGATTTGGAAAACAAGTTTTGGAAATATCAAGTTTTGGAAAATACAGTTTTTGGTTTGAGCCGATATTTTCAAGTTACAAAAATAGTCCAAATTATTTGTAACATGCCTTGATTTTGTGCAAGCATGTTTGTTTATCAAAGTATATTGGTAAAACTATTTTTGTAGATTTTTAGTAATTTTATGGGATTTTAATTGAGACAAAATGACCAAACTTTTTATCACAGAATTTCTGTCCTGGCTTCAGCCGGTCGACTGCAGCTTGAAGTCGGTCGACCGACTCGGTCGACTGACGTGCACAGACGTGAACGCCAGTCTGGCTGGAGGGCCAGTCGACCGGAACGGTCGACCGGGCGGTCGACTGGGCCGGTCGATCGGACAGAGAGACTGCTCTCTGTATCCAGGCCTCGGTCGACCGGGCCGGTCGACCGCTGCCCCCAACGGTCAGAAATCTGACCGTTGGCGGTCGACCGGGCGGTCGACCGTCAGGCCATCTGGCTCCCAACGGCTAGTTTTTCTAGCTCTATAAATTGGGGCATTTGGGGGTTGTTTTCTACAAGATTTTAAGAAGAGTTTTTGGCTAGTTTTTCCCATTCATTTCAGTGGTTATATCCACAAGTTTTAGAGCCAGTATTTTCAAATCAAAAGAGTGTTTATCAAGAGTGTTTCAAAGAGATTTTCTTGTGTTTTTCACCATAGATTCAATCTTTGTTTTCTCACACAACACTTGAGCTATCCATTGCTATATCTACCTATAGGGATTTTGTTGTGAGAGGATTTCAGGTGATCAAAGAGTTGTGATCACCAAGTTCCATCTTTGTACTTTGAGGAGGCGGACGTTGTGTTCGCGGTGTTTCGAGTTCATGTGTGAACTCTTGTTTGAGGTGCGGCCTCGGTGGGCTAGTGAGCTCGCAGTGTGTAACGGGACTAGGAGTCCGAGGGCTTGTAGGTGTCGCGACACCGAGTGATCCGGTGGGATCGAGCTTAGTGGAAATCCTTCAAGTGTGAAGGCGGGGATGTAGAGCAAGTGTGCTCGAACCTCGAAACAAATCTCCCGTGTTTGCGATTGCTCTCTCTCTTTGTCTCTTACTTCTTTATATCTTGCATACTTATCTTGTGCTTATCTTTATATGCTTGATATACCTTGTGTGCTCATATTGTTATATGCTTGGGGATTGTTTGCTAACACTTGTATTCAACCAAGAGAGCCAACGCGGCACCTCAACTCTTATTTAGAGGATCTTGAGGAGTTAGTCCAGAGCCCTTCACGGGGAATTCGGCTACACTCTTGTGTTATACGTGGTGTTTAGTGTAAAAGTTTTAGTTTGCATTAAATAGTTTTAATTCCGCATTAGTGACCATTAGATTATCCATCACCTATTCACCCCCCTCTAGGTGACTTTACACTTCCAACTATATGAAAATGATCAAAACAGATCAAGAGGATCAACCGACCTGCTACTTCTAGCTTCGTAGAAGCTGATCCTAACCTCGCAGCAAGGCTACTTTTCAGATTTAAATAGATTTGATTCAATCTGTTTTCATATTTTCAAGTGACAATTATACCCCTGCTCTCCCTATAAATAGCCCACCAGGGGCACAAGGAGAGGACATGACCTCCAGAGAGACGGCACGGGATCTCCACAAGCAGAGACCTCCACACACGAGAACACGACCTCCAGAGAGATGGCACGGGATCTCCACAAGCAGAGACCTCCACACACGAGAAGACGACCTCCAGAGAGACGGCACGGGATCTCCACAGGCAGACTTCTCGAGGGGACGCACCACGCGTGCATAGGCAAAGAGAGGCTAAACAGAGATCTATTCTTTTGCTTCTAAGAATTCAGAGACTTTAGAGAACTGCTTCTCTAATCAGGGTGTTGATACCCTAATACCTTCCTTCCTCTCAAGGAATCTCGGAACCAGGCGAGAAGGAATTCCTAAGTGAAGGCGGTTTTGAGAAGTAACAAGGAGGTTCTACCAACCTTCTGTTCTCCGATTCCCCGAACCAGGCGAGAAGGAATCTCATCGCTCGCATCGTCAAAGGGACAAAGTGTCGCGCGCTGACCAGACTCCTACCGGCACACTTCTCCAGAATCTCAGAGGAGATCTACTTGTAATCTTTTTAGAATACTTGTAATTTAGCTCCTCAACCCTTTTTTGTAAGTTTTCCCCTTTGCAAATCATGGAAAACAAGGTGGCGACTCCGCTGGGGAATGATTTCTCCACTGCTGAGAATCAAGTGTCGCAATGCGACGAACAGACCTTCGGGTCTATCTCTGAATTCAAGGAAGCCGGTGCAGCCAGAGCCCCTCTGGCTAAATCTTCAAAGCAAGTCTTCGCGGAGACAGATAAGGCTCTCTGCGAGCCTACTGCGGTCCTCTGGCGCAACAGGGAAGCAGGTCCGCAATGCGAGCCTATTACTTTCGAGAACCTGGTCGTTCACTTTGACCAAGAAAATTTTGAAGAAGTCCCCTCTGGGGGTGGTCTACTGCTTCATGCACGGAAATATAGAAAGGTCTCCATGACCAAGGTTTCAGAACAGAAACTAGGAGCAGAATTCTGCCAACACCCCTCAGCCTCACGCGTGGCTAGTCAGGTTCCCTGTGAACCTATGTCTCCCTTGTCAAAGCAGATGTGGAGGCCAAAACTGAAGGCTCTGAGTAAAGCCTCAGGCGTAGCTATGCCACAAGTGCGTCTCTCTCTCGCGAAGAAAAAGGCAAGATGCCTGCCTCCTCCAACAATGCTGCTAGCCGCGAAGTCACAATGGCGACAGTACCTTCGCCCAATTCAAGAGCAACAACTCACGCCAGCCTCGTTCTCACGAGCGAAGCTACTGTACCTCAGGGTACGCGCGATGTTCATAGCCGCGAAGCTGGAACCAAAGCACCACGGTGTGCTTCGTTCTCCAGTTCTTCAAGTACTGAGCTCGCTCTTCGCAACGGAGCTAAAGGATCGTCCCTAAGTGCTGATAGCGTTGCTTATGCAGCTTCAGCGCCCAAGGGCGTTTCCAAAGCTTTTAGCTGCGAACTTAGAGCCAAAGCACTATCTAAGGCTAATCGCCTTCGCAGCAGCATAGCGGATAAAATACCACAGCGTGCTCCGCTCCCCAGTTCATCAAGCGCTAAGCTCGCGCCTCGTAGCGGAGCTAAGGGATTATCCCTAAGTGTTGACAGCGTTGCTTATGCAGCTTCAGCACCCAAGGACATTCCCAAGGTTCTTAGCCACGAAGCTAGAGCTGAAGCATTATTCAGTGCTAATCCCCTCTGCGGTGATAAAAGGAGCAGGACATCGTCCTATGCGCGATCCAAAAGAGCCTCTGCGCTGGATCATTTAGGCCCAACTGGGTCTGACTTGCGGGAATTCTTGACGAACAAACGGAAGTCGGAATCTTCTCGAACTGCTTCCTCCTGTTGTCAACAAGTGGGATGTCAGCTGGTGACAGTCCACTCAGTCCATTGCCGGTTAGGACCAATCCTCGCCACTTCTCCAGGTCGACGATCAGTTTTTGATCGGCTGTCGGTACAAGCCCCAGTGAAACATCATAAGGAGTATCTCGCGAGACCTACCCTCTGCATCCGTCAACATGACCAGAAGAGGACGAGAGCTGCGTAGGGGCAGACAAGCGTCCGACGACACTCCCTACAGCTTCCCAGATCCAGATTACAGCCCAGGCTTAGGCGAAGTCTTGGTGCATGAAGAGGGTGTCTTCCGAAATACCAGATCTAGGGTTGCAATACCCTATAGTTATGAACAGCCATCTTCCTCAACAGCTGTAGCCTCGCCGGAACCAAAGAGAGGATCAGTCCAGTGGTCTGATGAAGAAGACGAAGATAGTGGGTATGCCTCTTCGGCGACCGTCAGCTCAGTGCGAATAGACAGAGCATCAGTAAATATGGCTGACAATGGTAACGAAGACCTTCATCGACGTTTGAAAGTTCAGGAGCAAACTTCCAAAACCCAGCAAGAAGCTCTGAACAATATTCAACAGATGCTCGCTCAACTCCTCAATAACCGGAATAACAATGATACCGGAGCAATCACGACGAGGAGGAACCTTTTAGCAATAACAGCCAAGGACGGAGAAGTCGAAGGAGGGTTCTTCTTTGGACGCTGAAGTCCTTAAGGGCATCCAAGCTCAAATTGCATCCCTAACTCAGAGGGATGAATTAAAGAAAGTAGGGGCAGTCCGTCCTTACCCGTTGGAGTGGGATTCAGTACCATACCCACCAAAGTTTAAACCACCAACGTTACATACGTACGATGGTAAAAGCTCACCGAACCAGCACATCTAATATTTCCGGTCTCAGACCGGTAATGTTATAGACAATGATGCCATCATGGCTAGGCTGTTCATTGGCACCTTAAAGGGGGTAGCATTTGATTGGTTCCGAAGTCTCCCTCCGGGCTCCGTTAATTCTTGGATCGACCTGGAAACTCGATTCCTTTCTCGTTTCTATGAGGACGATACCGAGATAACCATGGACAAGCTCCTCTCCACCGTGCAGAAGAAGGGCGAATCTGTCCGTGACTACATTGAGCGGTTCAGAAACTTGTCTTTGATGTGCCCAGCAGGGATACCATTACCCATGCTCTTACAGACGTGCAGGCACAACTTCTTGGACCAAGTAGAGGTTCGCATGGGGGCTGTCAAAGCCCCTACCTGGAAAGAATTAGTCGAACAAGTTGAGATAGCCGAAAAGTCGGCTAAAAAGTTCGAACCATCCACCCCTAAAGGCAAATGGGGTATGAACAATAAAGGACGCGGCGACATGGTGCAGTCTTCTCAAGCCAAAGGGAAGGAGACTATGCCCGTAGAATTGTCAGGGGATGCTCAGTCAAAGGCCAAGAAGAGCGGCTTCAATAATCAGGAGTCTAAGTTTCCTCCAAAATAGTACTCCTTCAGAGACGATCAGGTGGTCACAATATTCCATTTGCTCCACAAAGGGAATAAAATGAAGCTACCAGAGGCTCGACGTCCCAATGAGATAGGACGCACGAACGATCCCAAATACTGTCTCTACCACAGGATGATTCATCATCCTACCGACAAGTGCTTTGTTCTCAGGACAGAATTCAAGCTTTGATCGACGCCGGAGTCCTGAAACTGAAGTCAGAGCAGAAGAAAGTCACTGCAAACATGGTGACCCTCGAGTTCGGCAAAACCCCAAAGGTCACAGTTCCTGACGGGACTTATCCAGTCCCTGCGCCACGGCTGGAAGTCAAACATCCTGCAGCTGAAACTCAGGATAATAGTGGTCTTGTTCCCTTAACACTAGAGACAGGGGAAGTCATGTGGATACACCCAGACCTTGTCCAAGACGAACAATGGGATTCAAAGAAGTCCAAGTCGAAGGGAAAATCTTGCAATGTCATCTCCATCCTGCCAGACGATGACAATCTTACGTCAGCTTCCCTCAGTGATTCTGAAGGAGAAAAGCACGCCTGCACGACCCAGGCTGATGTACCTCAGCCGACGGGTACTCGATCCGGAAAATCATACTTAAAACAGTATGAGAAAGCTACTGACGAGACACAACAGCAAACGACTTCAGTACAAATACCAGCAGCTGCTTCGGTTCCAACCAAGGGAAAGGAGAAGCCTAAGGAAGTCTGGTTCGACCATGTCCTGAAGAAGCCTTCAGGCCCAGGGCTTGACACGCCCTTTCGTTTTGATATATTGGCCCAGCTGGCCAATATCCCGGCTCGTCTTATAATACACGAGCTCCTTCGTCTCTCAAAGAGACAAGAGAAGCACTCAGGGATGCCCTGGCTAATTCAGAATCACTCCTGACGTATATGCCAGAGACCCCCAAAGATGACGCTCAATCTCCGTGCCCTGAATGCCATCATGCACAATCAAAGGTGCCCACTATTACCTTTACAGTGGAAGATATGCTTCTCAAGGATAACAAGCACGATCGATCTCTATACTACACCGGATACATCGGTTCAACATGCATTGAAAGGGTACAGGTTGATCTAGGGTCTGCGCTGAGCATCATCCCCAAAAGGCTCCTCTACTCCTCGGTATACCACTATATAGGTTGTCCGCAACCACTACTACAATATACGATTTTAATACCGAGAGTAGTCATCCACTTGGGAAAATTCGACTCCGTTGCCGAATCGGGAGCCTGAAGTCAGAAGTGACGTGCTATGTCATTGATGCTGACACATCATACAACTTGCTGCTAGGACGACCGTGGATCCACGCCAACTGGATCATTCCCTTCACTCTGCACCAATGCTTCAAATATGTTGAAAATGACGCGACAGTACGAACTGTCTTCGCTGAGAAGCAACCATTCAAAGGGGTGAAAAATTACTTCACTGACGCTCTCCTGTATCAAGAGACTGGTGAAATATCCAAAGAAGCATTGCCAGATGATGATGATAGTGGCAATGAGGCAGATTCAGAATCTGAAGCAGGTATGCTAGCCATTTTGATTGGCGAACCAATTATAGCATGTCTTAATAATCCCCAATGTAACACTCCTTCTGAAGATGAGGGTGAATGAGTAATTAATGATAATATTTCTTTTAATTATCCTGCGAGTATTGGGTTGTTTGAATCCATCAGGGATAGCTCTCTACACATACCTTTACATAGACAAGCGCGTTCAGTACACCCATGGAATTTATAGAAGGGGCTGCTTTAGTGATCCCTCCATCCAAAGAAGGTCAGTCACCGATAATTTTCGGTAGAACCCAACCACGAGGGTTCGCAGCCGCAGATTCAAGTTCAAACTCAGACACCCCACAATTCTTCCATTACGCGCGACCAGCACACCATATTATGAAGAAAATGGGATACAACTTAAAGCATGGAGAGGGCCTGAATTTCGAAAAAGGAAGGCGTAGTTTGCTGCGTAACTTTGTGCCAAAAGGGAAACCTACAAATTACTATGATAACACACGCAGGGGGTTGGGATACGTTACGCCCACACCGTCAGCAACGGTTCAATTCAGGGATGACGAACCAATTCCATCACATTCTGCCTCTTCCTCCGAGTGGGACTCAGATGTCAGTGTGGGGATGATGTTCGAGAATCTCACTGTTAATATGACCTCAAGCAGTCAATTGGAGCATGCGGAAGCTACTGATGAGGAACCATGGGCTCAGCAATTAGATCTCCAATGGGAAAAGCGAGTCGAACTACGCGACCCACCTACTGAAGACAACGTGGTGCAAGTCAACTTGGGTAGTCAAGATCACCCTAAGCCCATCTTTATAAGTGAGAGCTTATCACTTATGGAAAAAGAAGAAATAATAATACTCGTGAAGAAGTATATAGACGTCTTCGCATGAAACTACGAAGATATGCCCGGACTTGATCTACAAGTAGCCATGCATCGTCTGAATATCAAACCTGATGCCAAGCCGGTCAAGCAGCAACAACGTCGGTTTCGCCCGAACATTATGGAGGCTATTGAAGCCAAAGTTCACAAGCTCATTGCATGTGGCTTCATGCGGGCGGAACAACATCCAGAGTGGGTTGCTAATATCGTTCCCGTCCGCAAGAAGAATGGGAAGATACGGATCTGCATCAACTACCGTGATCTCAATACAGCCTGTCCTAAAGACGAATTCCCACTGCCCATCACCGATGTCATGATTGATAATACATGTGGATTCGAAAGAATGTCTTTTATGGATGATTTTTCAGGTACAATCAGATCAAAATGTACCCCGACGATGAGAAGCATAATTCGTTCCGAACACCCTTGGGGTATACTGCTACACCATGATGCCCTTCGGGCTAAAGAACGCCGACGCGACCTATCAGCGGGCAATGAGTACAATCTTCCGCGATCATCTCCGAAAAACGGTAGAATGCTATGTCGACGACATTGCTGTCAAAAGCCGCGATAAGAATGACCATCTTCGTGACTTGAGAACGATGTTCGACATAATGCGGGTTCATCAACTGAAAATGAATCCGACAAAATCCTTCTTGGGAGTTTCGAGTGGCAAGTTTCTTGGGTTTATTGTTACATCAAAGGGATTCATCTTGACCCAGACAAGGTCAAAGCCATTCAGAGCATGCATCCTCTTAGGAATCTTAAGGAGCTCAGAGGCTTGCAAGGTAGACTGGCTTATATTAGAAGATTCATCGCAAATCTCTCAGGCCGTTGTCAATCGTTCACCCGACTCATGAAAAGGGTGCTTCCTTCGTATGGGATCAAGCTTGTCAGGAAGCTTATGAAGACATCAAGACATATCTCACAAAACCTCCAGTCTTGGTAGCACCCACATCAGGGAAACCATTCTTGATTTATGTAAAAGCTTTGGACCATTCTCTTGGTGCCCTCCTTGCTCAAAAGGACGACCATGGTCACGAATAGGCCATTTATTATCTGAGCAGGACTCTGATAGGGGCAGAATCTCGCTATAATCCTATCGAGAAGGAGTGCTTAGCTCTTGTCTTTGCCGTTCAGAAGACACGACATTATTTGGTTGGTCAAACCATACATGTCATCTCCAGAGTGAACCCTTTGCGTCTTCTCATGACGAAGCCAAGATCACTGAATTCAAGATTGGCTAAATGGGCACTTCTTTTGTCTCAATACGACATGATCTTTATCCCTCAGAAGGCGGTTAAAGGCCAAGCCCTTGCAAAGTTCTTGGCCGCTCATCCAATCCCAGAGAACTCAAAACTTTACGAAGATATTCCGGATGAAGTCTTCGAGTCCAATGTAATCTCAGAGGATGAGTTTGGCAGACGTTCTTCGATGGAGCATCTCGAATAGGTCCTAAAGGCAAAACCATTGCTGGAGTAGGGGTTGTGTTTATCTCCCCACAGAATCATGTCCTTCCCAGAGCATTTTCTCTGACAGAATCATGCTCCAACAATGTAGCGGAATATAATGCTCTACTTATTGGCCTTCAGCTCGCCCATGGAATAGGGGTACGCTACCTCGAAACTTACGGCGATTCAAAACAGATTATCAATCAGGTTAAAGGCGAATATGAGGTCCGCCACGAAGACTTGGTGCCTTATTATCACACGGTCATCGAATTGGCTAAAGGTTTCTACATCGGGTACGTGTCTCGATCTCAGAATACCAAGGCGGACGCTCTTGCTGCATTATCAACAATACTAGCCCTGCCAGTCGACACCGAGTATCACCTCACAGTGGCAACTCGACACCTTGTATGCTCTAAGCATATGTTAAGAACCCGAGAAGCCTATAATGTCTCGACGGATCTTGAGCCGAGAGATTGGCAATTTCTTCTCATCGACTATGCCTTACATGGTCTGCTGCCAGACGATCCTAAAGAAGCGACATCTATCAGACGAATGTCTCTCCGTTTCTACTACGACCCAACTTTGAAGACACTTTACCGCCGTTCATATGACGGTGTCTTCCTCCGTTACCTTTCCAATTCAGAGGCACAGGAAGTGCTTAAAGAAGCACACGACGGCATATGCGGAGCTCATCAGCCAGGTCCGAAACTCAAAGACAGATTGCATAGGCTTGAATATTATTGGCCAACCATGATGGCCGATGCCATCCAATATGCACGAAGGTGTAAAGCATGCCAAATTCATGCGGACTTCATACATCAGCCCTCAGAGTTGCTCCATCCAACTGTTGCTTCATGGCCATTTGAAGCATGGGGAATCGATGTTGTAGGGCCAATCAGCCCTCTTCGACAAAAAGACACCAGTTTATCCTGGCAATAACCGATTACTTTTCAAAGTGGGCAGAAGCTATACCACTGGTTGAAGTTAAAACTTCTAATGTGATTAATTTCATCAAACACCATGTCATTCATCGGTTTGGTGTCCCTAAGCGGATCATCCATGATAACGGTCCCCATTCATAAGCCAGGTATTCTATCGATTCTGCGATAAATACCGAATTCAGAATATGGCTTCAACTGCCTATAATCCCGCCGCTAATGGCTTGGCGGAAGCATTCAACAAAACGATCATCAAGTTACTCAAGAAGTTCGTCTCCTCGAATAAGCGAGATTGGGACGAAAAGCTTGGTGAATGTCTTTGGACCTACCGAACCACGGTGCGGACACCGACAGGCAATACACCTTTTTTCTTTGGTGTACGGGTGTGAAGCAGTCATACCGTTAGAAATCCAGATGCCGTCATTACGAGTTGCTCTGACCACTAAGATCACATCAGAAGACAATGGTCGGTTGCGTCTTCAAGAGCTTGAAGCCCTAGATGAGAAGCGGTTATAAGCTCAGCAACACATCGAGTTGTATCAAGCTCGAATCTCAAAAGCCTTCAATAAGAAGGTCAAACAAAGAGTCTTCCAGAAAGGAGATTTAGTTTTAGCCATCAGATGACCGATGATCATGACGCACAAAACCAAAGGCAAATTTCAGCCTAAATGGTGTTTTCATTGATTTTGCAAAGGAGAAAACTTACAAAAAAAAGAAATTGAGGAGCTAAATTGCAAGTAATACAGAAGATTACAAGTAGATCTCCTCAGAGATTCTAGAGAAGTGTGCCGATAGGAGTCTAGTCAACGCGCGACCACTTTGTCCCTTTGACGATGCGAGCGATAAGATTCCCTTCTCGCCTGGTTCGGGGAATCGGAGAACAGAAGGTTGGTAGAACCCTCTTGTTACTTCTCAAAACCGCCTTCACTTAGGAATTCCTTCTCGCCTGGTTCCGGAGATTCCTTGAGAAGAAGGAAGGTATTAGGGTATCAGCACCCTGATTAGAGAAGCAGCTCTCTAAGAGTCTCTGAATTCAAGAGAATAGATCTCTGTTTGTACGCGCGGTGCGTCCTTTCGAGAAGTCGTGAAGAAGTCCTTGCGTGTGTCGAGGTCGTGTGGGAGCTCTCTTCTTCCTGAGTCCTCTCTCCTTGTGCCCCTGGTGGGCTATTTATAGGGAGAGCAAGGGTATAATCGTCCCTTAAAAATATAAAAATAGATTGAATCAAATCTGTTTAAATCTGAAAAGTAGCCTTACTGCGAGGCTAGAATCAGCTTCTACGAAGCTAGAAATAGCAGGTCAGTTGATCCTCTTGATCTGTTTTGATTCTTTCCATATAGTTGGAAGATCTCCCCTGATCCTCTTACTCATTTTAGGAGAGTCAAGAGATTATGACAATCAACTGCCAAATTTAATCTCAGATTTGATCCTGATTGAATTTGATCTTGATCCGATTAGATTTGATCTCATCTAGAGATTTAATTGGTCAAAGGTTGACCATAGCAGACCCGCAGCGGCACTGCCCGCATCGAGCTCGCAGCGGAGCTGGAAGGACCATATGGCGAAGTCAGAAGACAGCTCTTCAGCGGAGCTAGATATCGTCTGTGGCGAAGCTACCGCATACCCTTCTGCGCGGTTGCGTGTGGCTTCAAGCGAAGCTAACTCTCTGCGGAGTTAACTTGAGCAGTTCGGGCGAAGCTATAAGTTGGCTTCCTGACAGAGCTGTGAATGGCTTCAAGGCGAAGTTTAGCTGATCTTAGCCTCTCAGGCGAGGCTATCCCTTTGGGCTCATGTGATGCTAAGTGCTAGCATCTTAGACCTGCTGAGGTCTGTTTAGAGACAATCTGGGCTTACTGTCTGATCAGTAGAATCCAATTTGCTTCCTTGTCCCTCGGAGATGGGTGAGAACTGGTCGTCAGCTTATCTGTTGCATGTCTTTTATAAATGTCAACAAGTTTAGACATTGTTCGGACCAATCAGCCTATCTTTCACTTGTCTTTTATAAATGTCAACAAGTTTAGACATTGTTCAGGCCAGTCAGAATCTTGTCTTTTTTAGAGTGTCAACAAGACCCCCTTCAAAATTTTCGAAAGTCTGCAATGGCTCAGACTTCGAAATACTTTGAATTGCTTTGATCAGTGGTATGTGAAGTACGAACATCGCCGTGGTGGTTGAGTTCAGCTTCGCTTTCAATCCTTCTTTGGGATAGATTCGCCGAAAAATCGTGTAGATTCGCGACTCTGAGTAGCTTCGCGTCTGGGTAGCTCCGCGTCTGAGCCTTCCTGAATAGGTTCACTTTGGAACATCTTCCCTTTCCCGAGGCCAACTGCTTTCGAGAAGGATTGCTCCTTTTTCGAGGTTAAAATAACCTCTCTTGCATTAATCGAGGGAGATTATTCCTCCTTTGTGCACTTCTGAGGGAGAATATTCCCTTTCTCAAGGCTTAATAAATGCCTTAATGAGGGAGATCATTTCTTCCTTGCACGGTTTCGAGGGAAACCGTTCCCTTTTTCAAGGCTCAATAAATGCCTTAAATTTGCTCGCGCTTCTATGCCTGAAGCGGCAGCGCTCAGGCCATGAGGCCTATAAATAGGACACTTGAGGTCCTCTGAAGAGAAGTGGTCTGCTCTTCTCTTCTCTTGGTTATTAGAGAGAGATACTCAGATCTCTGAACTAGTGGGGATGCCCACTCTGGTCATTACCCGGCCAAAGACCGGTAAGTCTCAGTCATCCAGAGACTTTACCAATGAACTGATCACCTTTAGGGAGTTTAACTCCCTTAATTTAGCTTTAACAGCTGCCTCAGGGATTGATTTCCCTTGTTCTTCATTTTGCATCTGACTGATCTGCAGAGAAGGGTTTTAGCCCAGCTTCCTAGCGAAGCTATCATTTTGACTTGATCAAAGGAAGATCATTGCATGCTTGCCTGTTAAGTTCGCCACACAGGCAAAACTTGGGACTTAGTCTCTTCAAAGTTGAGCCAGTCTTGCCATATCGGTGGGGCTAAGACTGCGTCCCTCAGGGTCAGTCTGGCTTAGCCATATAGGCGAGGCTAGGACTTGGCTTATGCTGAGCTAGCCCATCATCACTGTGCAAGCTAGGCTATCCTCTGCTTTAACTGAAATTAATCCTTAACTGAATCGGATATAAATTGCTTCGCCCTAAAGAATTTGACTTAACATTTTTGCAGCTTTTCCTTTGACTTACTGCTAACTTGTTTCAGTTTGCATCGCAGTGAGCTATGTTCGCCAATCTCGTGACTTCATGAAAGAGACCAAAAAATTGCCTCTTACTTTTCCAGTTGAAACCTTAATCCTAACCAGAAGGAACAACTGGGACAACTGATGTGTGTTCCCAGAAAAGGTTGGCAGTCGCTTATCCGAGATGATCCACTTCGAGGCGAGGCTGGTAGCTGCTTATCCGAGATGATCCACTTCGAGGCGAGGCTGGTAGTCGCTTATCCGAGATGACCCACTTCGGGAAAGCGAACGTCACCTGTAAGGTCTCGGATCCTTCCATTGCCAATTTTCATCAAAGAAGATCCAGCCTTCTTGTGGCAATCGATCCTTCGCCAATTTTGATTACGGAAGGTTCAACTTCCTATTGGCACCATCTGTCCTGGTGGCACCATTTGTCCTGGTGGCACCATCTGTCATTATGCGAAGGATTACGGCCTTGTGCAGGAGGAAGGCCTTTCGTGTCCAGTTGGTTTGGCTTGAAAGTAGAAAGGACCACTTGTATGCCTTTTGAGCAAATGATTCTGTTGTATGAAACACAACCTTGATGTAGTATCAATGTACCCTTCCTTTTAAATTAATAAAAGTTTATTTTCTGCTCATCTGATTTTTGCTTTGCCTTCATTTTGAATTGACTCAGCGGAGCTATGCAAGTTAAGGACAATCCTTTCTGAATCAGGGACGAGCTTCCAGCAAAGCTAGCATAAATTTTTCGCGAAGTTCGGACTGTGCCTTTAGCGGAGCTAAGGTAGGCTTTGCGGCGAAGTAATCGAAATGTCGCGCTAAGTCAGCACTTGACTTATGGCGGAGTTAGCCCTTAGCGGGGTTGAATCAATGCTTCTCGGGAAGGCACTTTAGGCGCCGTTTCAAATTAATTTGAAACGACAGCCTGTGCTCTTTTTGAGGCGTCATTTCAGGCGATCATTGGCCTATAAAAGCCTGATCGGGCTGAGAGAGAAAGTCATCACTTCTGTTTGAATTTTCCAGAGCATTTGACTCTTCTTCTTTTTCTTCTTCTTCGTTCAAGAGTTCAAGAACTTTTACAGTTCTTCAATGGCTCCCAAGAGACGAGCGAGAAAAGAGGTGGCAACTTCTGCAGTGGAGGGTCCTTCTCCTCCTCTGGTCATCAAACGACCAATCGCCGGTAGGGATCTTTCCCTTTTGATTAGAGAATGCCGTCTCTCCTTTAAAGCCGACTTCTGGCTATCTTTAGATAAGCCCAGAACGAGATCAATCATGATCTTGTAATTTTAGGGAGTTTGATTCCCTGAATTTTCCTTGATTCCTTGATCGGGAATCCAAGAACTGAAGAGTTCTTCTTTAAGCTTCCAAGTGAAGATATCCCTTAGGCGGTTCACATCCTGTTGAATGACAGGATGCGAAGCTGTCCTTTGAAATTTGACAGAAAAGGACCGTAATGCCCTTCTGACGAAGTTAGCCCTTGGGGCTTTGTCGCATTCTGTTGTTCGAAGCTAAGCTTCCAGAGCGAAGCTAACACTTGGATATTTTCCTGCATCCTGCCTTCGTGTGGGATGCGGAGTTATACTGCAGCTGCGAAGCTAAGCTTCGGGGCGAAGCTATCGTTAGGCCAGCTTCGCTCAGAGAGCGAGGCTACGCCTTGCCAAATTTTGCTTTCTTGTTTTAGCCCTTGTTCGGCTGATGAACTAATCATGATTTTTCTTTGTTCTTGCAGTGCACTACACTCCTGGTCCTTTGAACAGTCTATTTGGGACGGCCAAGGGATTAGACGGTAATGTTGGCCTGCAGTTTCAAGGGCAGGCTTCTCTGTTCAGCGAGTGGAGCTCTCCTTCTCGAGAACGCTTATTTACGGTGGGGATCAACGCACCATGAGGAGCATCCTGACTACTGCTTCCCTTGAAGATTTTGACCGACAAATCTATCGGAAGCCTGACTTCATGTTTGGGAATGCGGCGCCAGACCATGATCTCCAGCTGCTAGCCGGAGAGGGGCAGTGATTTTTCAATTAGATGGCGAGAAGTTTTATCTTCCGTCCAGCAAGCGGCATTTTCCTTTGTCTTTCTTCCAATGCGTGACGAAGGCTCGGAAGATGTCGTGGCAAGTGAGTCAGAGTACTGAATCCGTCTACGTAGGGAAATTGATACTTTCCTCACCCGGCTACACAAGGACGGGGCCTCCTCGTTGCATAATGGGTCTACACCCTGGGAATGTATCGCGAGACATCCCAGTGGGAGAAAATCCTGTGGTGGCGCAGACTTTTGGGAATCAATTCTTCAAGGTTCGTGGCAACTATCCCGCCACTAATTTCAGAACTCCAGGGTGGATTCACCCTCCGAAGGCATGGTGGAGGGATTTGACTCTATATGTCCTTACTCATTTCGAGGAGGATCTGGAGAGGCTGAATCTTTATGAGGCCGTCAGGACGACCTGCTACGGCATTCAGATGAGCGTAGCGAACTTCTACGCCATCTTTGAGTTATACTACCCAGCTACAGAGACCTTCTTCACCCCTGTCGGCGAATTGGGTATGGCTCTGCATGAGATGTGGGAAGTCTCTACTCTGCCCTTGGGATCTTTCCCATATGAAGAATACTTCCCGTGCGAGGCGGAATTGGCTCTTCTGGAGAAGCAGGAGCCCGCCTTGTTTGAGACCTACCAGGAGTTAATGTGCCATTTGTACATTTGCTCAAGTATGCATGGAAGTAGTAAAGGAACTTCATGTAGCTTGAAGAGCTGGGGAGAGTATTTGTTCCCCGATACGGAAAGCACTCCAGAAGCAGCTCATTGTGGAGTCGCTGACGAAGACATCTTTAGCCGGATGCAAAAGCATTCTTAAGGGGATCTAATTGTGGAAGAAGACGACGGCCCCTATGAGAAAGGTGATATCCTTCAGAATTTCCATCACCAGGCTCGTCGGCCAATGTTCCGGAAGGCACTGTTGGCTGGTTTCTTGACGGTCTGGTTGAAGAGCTGTGTGGTGCCATCTTTGTCGGGTGACGTCATTTATCCGACTGTCCTGCTGCCTGCTGTTCGTCTAGTTCATGGTCGTTCTCTGGGACTTCTTCCGGCCATAGTGTGTTGTATTCAGAGAGGCCTTCGTGGATTGACGGAGGCTTTCTATAGGCCGCCCTCAACGAAGCGGGGAAAGGGGACTGTTTTGCCCAGCGACGGACCGAACTCCAGAGTAGGTCTGCCGTATACATATTTGATGGCGTGGTTTGCCCTTCACTGTCCCTCCTTGATTCAAGCCAGAGAGGACCCCCCAGAAGGTGTTCGAACGGCGCTTCTCCGCCGATTCGAAGGATGTTCATGGCTGAGGACTTACGTGGCTGCGGTCCGTAAGTTGCTGAATCGCTATGACGTCTATAGCCTTTTCCGCTGCTTTCCCTATATTCGGGATGCGGGCTATGGAGAGAGTTCAAAGATGCGGGGGAAGGGCAGACATCATTGAACCGGGGAATTTTTGAGTGGCTGGTCAGCATTCGGCCCTCACATTTATTGTACAGAAGCGGGGACACCTGCTACTTGGAGCCCTATGTTCCAAGTCAGTTTGCCCGTCAGTTTGGATATGACCAACTGTACGTGGGCAACTCAAACCTCAATCTGGCTTTCATGGAGAGCCTCATCGATGGAGCCCATGCCTGGCGGTTCTTCATTGCAGGCTGTACCGAGGCGCGGCTGTGCATGCCGCTAAGAACTTCGAACCTTTTAATGACCCTGAGATTTTGCCAGTGGTATGCAACTTCAAACTCCACACCCACTGGATTCTCTATCAACTCTTCTGGTGTGAAGTTGATTTCTCAGCGGCTGAAGCGGAAGGTCACTGAGAAAGGTGAGGGTAAAAGGGTTCGCGTCCCAGGCGACAGTGAAGCCTCGGATACAGAAAGTCCTCGCTTCGAAGCGGAGACAGGTGCCGAGACTCCTGCAGCTGCTTCTGGCGTGGTGGGGACGGCCCCCACAGAACATGTAGAAGAAGTGGAGGAGGAGGATACCCACGTCCACTTCAAGCGAAAACGGAAGGGTGGATCTTGCAGGAAGCAGGTGGTAAAGAACCCCCTCGCCAAGCCCCTACAGTTGTTGTAGAGGGCGAACCATCTGCAACGCTTCCTTCTCTTGCCCCGTTAGTAGTTGAATCGTCGGTTCCCGAACCGACTACTGGCGAAGTCGCTCCGGACCCGGGTAAGATCAGCTTCGTCCTTGTAATATACTTTTTATGTATTCCGGACAGCTCATTATTTGCTTTGTGATTTAGGCACTCAGGCGGTGAGAAGCCCGAGAACTGAAGCTGTCAGAGAACAAGGGAGCATTATGATCCCTTGTTTACTTATAAGGAGGGCGATGAGGCTGGCTATTTCGCCGTCTCAGAAAGATCCGGAGATGACGCGGCTGATGTCGGTCCTTCGGGCGCCAGGACTTCGAAAGGAAGTTCCGAAGCTTCTAGTTCCTTTGGGTGGACCACGGAGGGTTCGGCAAGCGAAGGCGGGCCGGCCATTCGTGTTGACTCCGCCAAAGATTTTCCAATGGAGCCCGTAGAAACTGATGCAGCCGCCAAGACGATTGAGGCGACATTATCTTTTGGTACGGTTTTGTCCTTCTGACTTTTGTCATTTGTTATGCCCTGCTTGAACAAAGTTTTGTTGCAGGTGTTCCGCCTCTGGGTGCGTCAACTTCAAGAGAGCCCACCCGTCTTCCTGAGGGATCCAGGAGTGAAGTAAGCACTTCGACCGCAGCGGATGTTGCTGAGTTGGATGCTTTGTATGGTGACCTGCCCTCTTATCAGCCTAAACCAGTCAGAGGAACAGAGATTGAGGGGACGGTAGTCACGGAGGCAACCTCACTTCCAACTATATCAACGAGTGAGGTGCCATCAGTTTCGCCAGCGCCATCTATATTGCCAGGTGCGGAGCTGAGGGTGATTACAAGTCCTACTTTCCCAACACTGGTGGTTGAGCCCGCTCTCCCAGAAGTAGTCACTAGTCCGACCTCGGTTGTGGCTAGTGTACTAGTTTCAATGAGGACTCCGCCGAGATCACCGACGACCTCGCATGTTGTTACAGCCAGTGCTTCTACTATTCCTTCCACAATGGTGTCAATAAAGCCAGTGGAATCTTCAGAGACTGCTCGTCTGCCAGGAGTGATTGAGGTTGAGAATGAATTTATGGCTGAGCTAGTCGATAGCTTTTATAAGGGCTTGAAGCGATCCATCAATTTGATTTTGAAAGGCTCGACTACCTCATTCTCTGCTCTAAAGGTAGTCCTCTCCTGAAGTATTGAGAGTATCCGGGACTTTGGAGGGGATAACCAGGCCGCTGCATTGGAACTTTTGGTAGACCAACTTGAGAGGGATGTAGATGAATGGCGCCGTCTTAGCCATTCGGACCTGGAGTCTTCGGTTAGCGAGCAGCTTGCGCACCTTGTTGCTCAAATGCATGAAGCCCATCTTGCCGCTCAGGAAGCTGCTAAGGCCATTTCTTCTGACTTGAAGTCCTTGGAAAAAGGAAGGTAGAGGTCGGGGACGCCATAGATGCTTCTAACAGTGCTCTTCTTGACGCTGAAGATAAAATTGAAAAGTCCAAGGAGATGATCAGGAAGGCAAACCTTCTCTTATCCAAGGCTGAACCAGTGCGTCTTGAAGAGACTGCGCGGCTTGAGCAACTTAAGGCTCAGAGTGACGAACTCTCGCAGCGGGAGTTAGCTCAGAGGGCAACCTTGGTTGAGGTTGAAGCTCGCTTAGCTCAGACAGCGAGCTTTAATGAGGCTGAGCTAAGATTGCAAGCGCTTGTCCGGGCTGCTGATGATAGGAAGACAAGGCTGGCCTTTCTTGAAGAACGGATCAGATCTTACGACGCATGCTCATAGCTTGTAAAATATGTGCCTTCATGTATCCCTTCTTTTCGGAATCAATAAAAATAATTTTGTTTTGACTCCCCTATCGTATTTCCAACTTGTTTTTTCTTTCGAATTGTCACTTTCAAGTTGCATTTCAGCCATTTGATAAAATAGCCCTTACTGGACTGAATAATGAGACTTGGCTATCTGCCGGTTCAGAGGTCGCATTGACGTAAGCGGTTGAGAAGCCACCAAGCTCGAAAGTAGTCCCTGACGGACTAAAAGGTGAGACCTGTCTTTCGTAAATGTCAACAGGCTCGAAATTGAGACTTGGCTATCTGCCGGTTCAGAGGTCGCAATGACATAACCGGTTGAGAAGCCACCCAGCTCAAAGTTAGTCCTTGACGGACTAAAAGGTGAGACCTATCTTTTGTAAATGTCAACAGGCTCGAAATTGAGACTTGGCTATCTGCCGGTTCAGAGGTCGCATTGACATAACCGGTTGAGAAGCCACCCAGCTCAAAGTTAGTCCTTGACGGACTAAAAGGTGAGACCTGTCTTTTGTAAATGTCAACAGGCTCGAAATTGAGACTTGGCTATCTGCCGGTTCAGAGATCGCAATGACATAACCGGTTGAGAAGCCACCAAGCTCAAAGTTAATCCTTGACGGACTAAAAGGTGAGACCTGTCTTTTGTAAATGTCAACATGCTCGAAATTGAGACTTGTCTTTTGTAAATATCAACAAGCTCGAAATTGAGACTTGGCTTTTGTAAATGTCAACAAGCTCGAAATTGAGACTTGACTATCTGTCGGTTCAGAGGTCGCAATGACGTAAGCGGTTGAGAAGCCACCAAGCTCGAAAGTAGTCCTTGACGGACTGAAACTTGTCTTTTGTAAATGTCAACAAGTTTGAAATTGAGACTTGTCTTTTGTAAATGTCAACAAGCTCAAAATTGAGACTTGGCTATCTGCCAGTTCAGAGGTCGCAATGACATAACCGGTTGAGAAGCCACCAAGCTCAAAGTTAGTTGGGATTTGGGAAAAAGGTTTCGTTTTCATTGTGAAAAACGAGGAGATTACTGTCATAGGTTTAATGTTAACGTAACAGCGAAATGGATAGAAAGATCTGTATATGTGGTCTTACCATTCTATGGATGAGAATTGGTAAGTGATTTTGGAGAGGGAATCAAATGGGAACAGGTCCCTTAGGATTTTTAGCAAATCCTTAGCTGTCAACAGGTTTGATATGCCTTTACCAACTACCGTTTGAGTCGGGCTAGCCATGCTATTCCCCTCAGCATGATGAGTTGTCGAGGACTTATGTTGGGCTTAAAGGCCAACATTTTCCTCTATCCTTAACCGTTAAGGATGTCGGATCATTTGATATGTAACCTTGATTCTCCTTTGAGACAAACAATGTATGACCAGGTTCCTACTGGTTTATGGTTGCATGATCTCGTTTGGATGAAGAGAGGCTCTCCTTGCGTGTACCTTGGATGTGAAGGTCTTGATCAGAGGTGTAATGTTAACTTGATAATGAGAAGGATCCTTAATCAAGGATAATACTTCTTTAATAACTTGCCATTGATCGGCGTCATGAGTAAATCGCCATCTGAAGTCAGAAGGCGGTATGCTCCGTTTGAATAGACTGTTTCTATTACAAACGGTCCTTCCCATTTAGGCTGAAACTTGCCTTTGGTCTTGTGCGTCATAATCATCGGTCGTCTGACGGCTAAAACCAAATCTCCCTTCTGGAAGATTCTCTGTTTGACCTTCTTATTGAAGGCTTTCGAGATTTAAGCTTGATACAACTCGATGTGTTGCTGAGCTTGTAGTCGCTTCTCATCTAGGGCTTCGAGCTCTTGAAGGCGCAACCGATCATTGTCCTCTGATGTGATTTTAGTGGTCAGAGCCACTCGTAATGACGGCATCTGGATTTCCAATGGAATGACTGCTTCACACCCGTACACCAGGGAAAAAGGCGTATTGCCTGTAGGGTCCGAACCATGGTTCGGTAGGCCCAAAGACATTCACCAAGCTTTTCGTCCCAATCTCGCTTATTCGAGGAGACGAACTTCTTGAGTAACTTGATGATTATTTTGTTGAATGCTTCCGCCAAGCCATTAGCGGCGGGGTTATAGGCAGTTGAAGCCACATTCTGAATTCGGTATTTATCGCAGAACCGATAGAATACCTAGCTTATGAATTGGGGACCGTTATCATGGATGATCCGCCTAGGGACACCAAATCGATGGATGACATGGTGTTTGATGAAATTCACCATGTTAGAAGTTTTGACTTCTACCAGTGGTAGGGCTTCTTCCCACTTTGAAAAGTAATCGGATATTGCCAGGATAAACCGGTGACCTCTTGTCGAAGAGGGCTGATTGGCCCTACGACATCGATTCCCCATGCTTCAAATGGCCATGAAGCAACAGTTGGGTAGAGCAACTCTGAGGGCTGATGTATGAAGTCCGCATGAATTTGGCATGCATTACACCTTCGTGCATATTGGATGGCATCGGTCATCATGGTTGGCCAATAATATTCAAGCCTATGCAATCTGTCTTTGAGTTTCGGACCTGGCTGATGAGCTCCGCATATGCCGTCGTGCGCTTCTTTAAGCACTTCCTGTGCCTCTGAATTGGAAAGGCAACGGAGGAGGACACCGTCATATGAACGGCGGTAAAGTGTCTTCAAAGTTGGGTCGTAGTAGAAACGGAGAGACCTTCGTCTGATAGATGTCGCTTCTTTAGGATCGTCTGGCAGCAGACCATGTAAGGCATAGTCGATGAGAGGAAATTGTCAATCTCTCGGCTCAAGATCCGTCGAGACATTATAGGCTTCTCGGGTTCTTAACATATGCTTAGAGCATACAAGGTATCGAGTTGCCACTGAGAGGTGATACTCGGTGTCGACTAGCAGGGCTAGTATTGTTGCTAATGCAACAAGAGCATCTGCCTTGGTATTTTGAGATTGAGACACGTGCCCGATGTAGAAACCATCAAACGGATTAGCCAATTCGATGGTTGTATGGTAATAAGGCACCAAGTCTTCGTGGCGGACCTCATATTCGCCTTTAACCTGATTGGTAATCAGTTTTGAATCGCCGTAGGCTTCGATGTAGCGTACCCCCATTCCGTGGGCGAGCTGAAGGCCAATGAGCAGAGCATTATATTCCGTTACATTGTTGAAGCATGATTTCATCAGAGAGAATGCTCTAGGAAGGACGTGATTTTGTGGAGAGATAAACACAACCCCCACGCCGGCGATGATCCTGCCCTTAGGACCTATTCGTGATGCTCCATCGAAGAACATCTGCCAACATATCCTCTGCTGTGAAGGTAATAGCAGGTACCTTTGATTGCACATGATGGCATTCAGGACACGGAGACTGAGCGTCATCTTTAGGGGTCTCTGGCATATATGTCAGGAATGATTCTGAATTAGCCAGCGCGTCCCTGAGTGCTTCTCTTGTCTCTTTTGAGAGACGAAGTAGCTCGTGTATAGTAATACGAGCCGGGATACTAGCCAATTAGGCCAATATGTCAAAACGAAAAGGCGTGTCAAGCCCTGGGCCTGAAGGCTTCTTCAGGACATGGTCGAACCGGACTTCTTTATGCTTCTCTTTTCTCTTGGTTGGAATCGAAGCGGATGCTGGTACTTGTACTGACGTCGTTTGCTGTTGTATCTCATCAGTAGCTTTCTCATACTGTTTTAAGTATGATTTTCCGGATCGAGTAACCGTCGGCTGAGGTACATCGACCTGCGTTGTGCAAACATGCTTTTCTCCTTCAGAATCACTGAGGGAAGCTGACGCAAGATTGTCATCGTCCGGCAGGAGGGAGATGACATTGCAAGATTTGCCCTTTGACTTGGACTTCTTTGAATCCCACTGTACGTCTTGGACAAGGTCTGGGTGTATTCACATGATTTTCCCTGTCTCCAATGTCAAGGGAACAAGACCTCTATTATCCTGAGTTTTAGCCGCAGGATGTTTGACTTCCAGCCGTGGCACAGGGACTGGATAGGTCCCGTCAGGAACTGTGACCTTTGGGGTTTTGCCGAACTCGAGGGTCACCATATTGGCAGTGACTTTCTTCTGCTCTGCCTTCAGTGTCAGGACCCCTGCGTCGATCAAGGCTTGAATTCTGTCCTTGAGGACATGGCACTTATCGGTAGGATGGTGAATCATCCTGTGGTAGAGACAGTATTTGGGATCGTTCGTGCTTCCTATCTCATTGGGACGTTGAGCCTCTGGTAGCTTCATTTTATTCCCTTTGTGGAGTAAATGGAATATGGTGACCACCTGATCGTCTCTGAAGGAATACTATTTTGGAGGAAACTTAGACTCCTGATTATTGAAGCCACCTTTCTTGGCCTTCGACTGAACATCCTCTGATAATTCAACGGACATAGTCTCCTTCCCTTTGGCTTGAGAAGACTGCGCCATGTCGCTACGTCCTTTGTTGTTCATACCCCATTTGCTTTTAGGGGTGGATGGTTCGAACTTTTTAGCCTATTTTTCGGCTACCTCAGCTTGTTCGACCAGGTCTTTCTAGGTATGGGCTTTGACAGCCCCCATGCGAATCTCTACTTGGTCTAAGAAGTTGTGCCTGCACGTCTGTAAGAGCATGGGTAATGGCATCCCTGCTGGGCACATTAAAGACAAGTTTCTGAATCGCTCAATATAGTCACGGACAGATTCGCCCTTCTTCTGCACGGTGGAGAGGAGCTTGTCCATGGTTATCTCGGTATCGTCCTAACGAGAAAGGAATCGGGTTTTCAGGTCGATCCAAGAATTGACAGAGCCTGGAGGGAGACTTCGGAACCAATCAAATGCTACCCCCTTTAAGGTGCCAATGAACAGCCTAGCCATGATAGCGTCATTGTCTATAACATTACCGGTTTGAGACCGAAAATAGTAGATGTGTTGGTTTGGCGAGCTCTTTCCATCATAGGTATGCAATGTTGGTGGTTTGAACTTCGTGGGTATGGCACTGATCCCACTCCAACGGGTAAGGACGGACTGTCCCCACTTTCTTTAACTCATCCCTCTGAGTTAGGGATGCGATTTGAGCTTGAAGGCCCTTAAGGACTTCAGCGTCTAAAGAAGAACCCTCCTTGAACTTTTCTGTCTTCGGCTGGTCATTGCTAAGATGTTCTTCCTCGTCATGGTTACTCCCGGTATCATTGTTATTCCGGTTATTAAGGAGTTGAGCGAGCATCTGTTGAATGTTGTCCAGAGCTTCTTACTGAGTTTTGAAAGTTTGCTCCTGAGCTTCCAAACGTCGACGAAGGTCGTCATTACCATTATCAGCCATGTTTACTGATGCTCTGTCTATTCGCACCGAGCTGACTGTCGCCAAAGAAGCATACCTGCTATCTTTATCTTCTTCATCAAATGACTGGACTGATCTTCTCCTTGGTTCTGGCGAGGCTACTGCCGTTGAGGAAGAAGGCTGTTCATAACTGTAGGTATCGCCACCCTAGATCTGGTGTTTCGGAAAACACCCTCTTCATGCACCAAGACTTCGCCTAAGCCTGGGCTGTAATCTGGATCTGGGAGCTGTAGGGAGTCTCGTCGGACGCTTGTCTGCCCCTGCGCAGCTCTTGTCCTCTCCCGATCATGTTGACGGATGCAGAGGGTAGGTCTCGTGAGACGCTCCTTTTATGATGTTTCACCGGGGCTTGTACCGACAGCCGATCAAAAACTGATCGTCGGCCTGGAGAAGTGACGAGGCTTGGTCCTAGCCGGCAATGTACTGAGTGGACGGTCACCAGCTGATATCCCACTTGTTGATAACAGGGGGAAGTAGTTCGAAAAGATTCCGATTTCCGTTTGTTCGTCAAGAATTCGCGCAAGTCAGACCCAGTTGGGCTTAAACGATCCAGCGCAGAAGCTCTTTTAGATCGCGCATAGGACGATGTCCTGCTCCTTTTATCACCGCAGAGGGATTAGCACAGAGTAGTGCTTCAGTTCTAGCTTCGCGGCTAAGAACCTTGGAAACGCCCTTAGGCGCTGGAGCTGCATAAGCAACGCTATCAGCACTTAGGGACAATCCCTTAGCTCCGCCGCAAGGCATGAGCTTAGCGCTTGACGAACCGGAGGGCGGAGCACGCTGTGGTGCTTTATCCGCTGTGCTGCTGCGAAGACGATTGGCCTTAGATGGTGCTTCGGTTCTAACCTCGCGGCTAAAAGCTTTGGAAACGCCCTTGGGCGCTGAAGCTGCACAAGCAACGCTATCAGCACTTAGGGACAATCCCTTAACTCCGCTGCGAAGAGCGAACGAAGCACGCTATTGTGCTTTGACTTGGGCTTCGCGGCTATGGACGTCGCGCGTACGCTGTGGTACATGTAATACTCTTGTTTTTATATACAAAAATAATAATAATAAAAATAAAAATAAATAACTAAAATGAAAAATAATAATAATATATATATATATATATATATATATATATATATATATATATATATATATATATGCTAACACTGGGGATTGAACTTAGGTCCCCAACAAGGGAGAGAAGAGAGTTAACCATTGTGCCACATTGGCCCACATTGGCGTGTAATCTAAGAGCACTCGAAATTAAATTTGAATCTAATGAGCTAGACAATCTATAATTTCAAATTCTAAATCAAATCTCTTTGAGATTTTTTTCTACAACTTTTCATTCTTATCTAATTGCTAATCTAGCCTAATTAGAGTCCAGGTTCAAGAAGAATCTCTTTGAGATTTTTCCTACCACTTTCCATTCTTATCTAATTGCTAATCTAGCCTAATTAGAGTCCAGGTTCAAAAAAAAAAAAAGAAAAGAAAATCTCTTATAGCCTTATAAAACCTAAACATTTCCTTTCTCTCCTACATCAAGAGAAACTCTAGTATAACTTTCCTTATCCTCATATTTTCCTCAAACTGCGAAGAAGGATTTCGGGATACAAGATTAAGGAGAAAGCAAGGAAACAAGTAAGTATAAAAAAATTTGATTTTTTTATTAATTCAAATATTTAATTAGCAAGCATGCTTAAGATTCCCTTTTTGTTGCAAAAACTTAGATCTCCCCTAAATTTACATTAATTTATATGAATATGAATTTTGATAATATACCATAATTTAAAAATTGACATGAAAAAAAAGAAAATTATAATTAAATCGGAGTACCATGCATAGATCTACCCCCCTTTTTAAGAATTTATTCATCATCAAAAAACTTTACCTTGATCTAAATAAACTTATGTAAAAATAATATACGATTCTCTAATAGAAATATTTTAGAAAAAAAAACATAAAAAGAAAATATTTAGAACAAAATTCCAAGGATCTAAAATTAGACACATGGGTTAATCTATCAATACTTGGAAATGTATTCTAAATCCAATTAAAATATATATATATTTTAAATCTTACATTAAAATCTCTGCAATTTAGAAATTTAGGGAAAAAAAAAGAGTGCACTGCTCTCGGCCAAGCCGAGAGCAGTGCGCTGCACTGTGCAGGCTTGGCCTAGCCCGGGCCTTGCAGGCCCGGGTTGGGTCCATTTAAAAAAAAAAAGAGAAAAGAATCAGAACTGGGCCATCATTGGCCCAGCCCAGAAAACAGGAAAAGAGGTAAAAAAAAAAGAAAAAAAGAAAGAAAAACTGGGCCTGGCTATTGGGCCAGGCCAGGAACCAGAAAATGGAAAAAAAAAAAAAGAATAAATGAAGCCCAATTCTTTTTAATCCAACCCAATTACAAAAAAATCAGACCCGTTAAGTTTTGAAAAACAATTTTTTTAATTAGATAAAATTTAAAAAAAATAAATAAAAATAGTGATAAATATATAGATAACTTCTACCATCTACATAAAAATTTGGAGTAAATTACAGCTCATATGGGTCTGAACTAATGCATTTAAAGATTGAAACCCGCTATTCTAATTTCAGACCCGTTAAGAAAATTACATGTTTTAAACCATTTAAAACACATAAAAATTAGTAAATAAAATCTGAAAATCTCATAAACTTTATACTTCATTATGCAACCTTATTTAAAGATCCGGATTGTTCACATTTGATTTAAAATACTAAATAAATAGAATATTTCATGTAAAAGTCGATATATGAAAGTTCGATAATTTTCTAATTCGGATATATATTAATGTAGATTTCTTCGATTGGTGCTTGGACGCGTGGTAGCCAAGTGAGTGTTCTTCACTCACTGTATAAGTACTGTTATTTTCATTTATTATAAAATGTGTGCTATTTCTATTATTAAATGGTAAAGCTATTAAAGTTATTATTGAGTTTCTAGAAAATCTGAAAATTGTTTAAATTGTTTAAAATTGTAAATGATGAGATGGATTATGTTATCAAGTCACTGGAAATTACATACTGTTGTACTGTTACATTGTCACTTACTGTTACTGTCATACCAGTGATTTACATAACATGATTATTAGATAGCTTACACCGGGTGGGGAAATTGATAGAGGAGATGGTATCGGTATTTTGGGTGAACCTAGGATACAGGTTGCGCAGCCGACTGAGGGTTCCACTGCAGGGTTCCTGGGGGATGACTGACATCCCATCTGTACTGTTACTGTTCCACTGTTTACACAGTGAGATTACTGTTACTGTTACTGTTACTGAGTACCTAGCGGTACGGCCTGGTTCAGCGCCAGGAAACTGAGGCCGTGGTCCCGGGTATGTACGGGACCCACCTAAAACACAGATACCCATCTCCAACTATCCATTTCAAATAACTAGACAATAAGAATAGACATACACAGGACATCTTGACACATGACTGTACATAGGATTGATTGCAGTAATAAATGGTTATAAAGTGTATAACACTGTGTTACATTATGACTCACATATGTTAGACAACAGTATGATAACTACACTTGATTATACATGTGTTGCTAGATTTTACATGTTATATATTTCTTTCCATCTTTTTATCATTTGTTTAGGTCGCTATTGACAACCCTGAGTTGTTTGCTCAGGTTCTGATCCAGAGACTCTGCAGGAGCAGGAGTACTTCGAGCACCTCGCTGATCTTTAGTAGATAGATCCTTCCTACTTTCATGTGAGAGACGTTATTGTTGTGTTTTCTATGATTTCAGTATGTTGTAATAAGTAAGACTTTTGGTGACATTATGTACTTGATTTCTTCCAGCTGGAATAACAGATAAATCTTGTTTTATTTCCAATCAATGTACTGAGGCTTAACGTATTTGTTTTAAAAATACGTCGCCGGCTCTCGTCACGTACCATTTATATGAGTATTATGATTTCGGGGCGTGAAAGGGTTTTCTTTGGTATCAGAGCCAGGTTTACTCAAGTGTATAATTGTATAAATAGTCAGGCTCTTACCAACAGTACAATGTTTAGTAATCCAGCTACAAGTACAATGTCTACCATATTTTTAATTAATATTTTTTATTTTATTCTCAGAGTTATGGCTCAACGACATTGTAACACCCCATCCTCAGAATACGTACACAGTTATATGTCCTGATTTTTGGAGCGTATTTTTTTTTTTTCTGTTATTTAAATTCTTACTCATATAGCAGTACTGCATGATTTGACCTTTTTGGTAATCAGATTTGACCGATTTCAGTTTTAAATATTATTTTTTAATATTCTTGATTTATAATGATTTTCTGAAATTTTTCAGAATTTAATTGTAAATCTTCAAAACCGGTGTCGACCAGTGTCGCTGACCGACTTTCGGATTTTTAATTTACAAACGGAGTTGAAAATCTAGAAACAGATTTCACAGTATTTCTTAAAATCATGATTTCTATCTAAATGATTTTTTGAGAATTTTTAGAATTTATCAAAAATCTGGCCTACCCGGTGTAGACACCGTCTACAGTGGATTCCAGGATTTTTATCTTGAAAACGAGATTGAATTTCTGAAAATTGATTTCACTAAAAATATTAAAATAATATTTATTATTTTTGTAAATTTTTGGGAAACTTTTCGAGATACTTTATTTTTCGGGCTTTTCCTGAATTTTCGGTGTTTTCCCAGATACCGGAATAGTATCCAGATATTTTCCCACTTTTCTCTCTCCTCGCTAGATGCGAATTTCACCAACCTAGGATTCTGCATTTAATGCGGAGATCCTCTCCACGCCCCTCCATGCTGCATTTAATGCACTGCTAATCAATTCCAATCAATCCCAATCAAGTCATTATAACTTTTGTCCTTTTGTTAAACGCAGTTTTTGCATTTTCTTCAGGACGCGGCTTTAATTTTCGCGTTTGGCTCCTTATTTTGCCGAGACGCAGCTTTGGTGTCATGGGGATGCAACATTCTTTGGAATGAAACGCAAGTTTCATCTAAAAGATGGAAATGACACATTAATACTATTTTTTCCATCATATATTAACCCCCACTCCTTCTCTCTCTCTCTTTCACTTTTTCTCATCTTCCTTCTACATTTCCTGCAAACCAAAAACAGCAGCCCACTCCCTTGGCCGGCCACCACTCCTCCATTTCCACCACCATCTCCTCCACCACTCCTTCACCAAATCCTCCACCATTCTCCCCTCCATCTCCTCCTCCATTTCCAACAACTACACCATCTTCTTCAACCTCTTTTCACCAAGAAACATCAAGGGAACCCATCCTCTCCATCAACTTCACCACCTTCCCCACCACCATCTACACCACCTTAGCCACCACCAAGCATACCGTCTTCTCCTCCTCGTCATCCTCTTTCCGACGAACCATAGATTCGTCCTCCGAAGCATCGTTTGCAAAATCCCATTTTGTCAAATTGAACTATACTTGCACCATCAACCTCTCTCCTTCTCTTTTAGGGCCGGCCACCTCCTTTGGATTGGGGCCGAGCTCTTCTTCGTCGGCAACCTCTCCGTTAATTATTCCGGTAATCGTTTACGATTATTCCGGTAATCATTTAGGTGACAATTGCAACGACAACACCAACGTGACCACCACCATCTTCACTTCCACCATCACTTATACCATCACAATACCACCTCCATCTCTTTTGCTTCAACCACCAACAAAATCACCTTTCCCTTCCTCTCTGTTTGATTGCTAACGCGGAGCCCACTTTCTCGCGTCTGCCCACTTTCCCGCATCTGCCCACTTTCCCGCATCTGCAACCCCGCGTCTTCATCCTTACTTTACTGATTCATCCTTCTCCTCCTCTTTTTAATATATAATCGCGTTGGTTACTTAAATTCTGGAACTTGGGATTTCCCGGTGTTACTTGAAGTTTTAGGCGAGTGTTCTCGCCTTCCTTCAGATTTTCCTACTTTGTCACGATTGACTATTATTATATCATTTTCCTGGCACACATGCATGCATCATTCTACTACTGGATACTTACCCCGCAATATCATATTGATACCTGACTTTAGATTGTCACATTTACGGGAATCTTGTACTTTCTATCCTGGATTATATGCGATGACTTGAAATGACAATACTCATGACTCTTTAACTCCTAATCTTGCCAGGCACTTGCTTTCCCGTAAATTGATAATTAAATAATAAATCATAAAAAGGAACAACTTACATCGGGTCGGGGGAAATTTGCGGCTATCAATATATGTTCGTGTTTACAGTGGCACTAGGCATGTTGTGCAACTAAAATTTCCAGTCTGACCTGTGGGCCTCCAGGCGACTGAGGGGAGTGCTGGCTCCCTCCTACTTGGTACCATCTTGATAAGGGCATTCTATAAGACCCTCCTGTAGGCCTTGCGGCCGGTTCCATGCACCAGCAATGGAACGTCCTGGACCGTGGTCCCGGGCATGTACGGGACCCACTGTAAACATTGTTCGTTGATACCCCCGTTGGTTTCCAATAACAGCCTCGATTTACTCATATGTGGATGTATGTGTACTGGGACGCTATTACACATACCTAGACATATGGGTAGAACGAGTAATAAGTATAAATATTAAAAATGGCAGAGATAGATTTATTCAGGCCTTATCACTTTCATTTTATGCCCCCATTTCTTTCTTACTGTACATGTACTCTCGACACAGTTATTGATGCTTAATATTATTTTGATCATATCAACACATGCATATACTTATCTTTACATGGCACTTGGCTTTCACCTACATAATTGTTAGGGAGTTTCTGACTCCCCTGAACTTGCATGTTCAGGTTCTGAAGCCTGGACTGAAGCGGAGCCCTCCACTGAAGATCAAGCTTATCTCTCGGAGCAGGCTGACTTGTCCTAGCTCATTCTGTTCCTGATCTTCCTGCTAGCTCGGGGATCTCCTTCAGCCCGTGAGCACCTTTTGTTGTACAAATTGTAAATTTCACTTTTGTACTTGGCTGTGATATAATGTACATGTACCAGTATATCACGCTCTGTAATAACTTTGTAATACTTATGTTGGAATGTATATTGCTACGTGTTTCCGTACTCTGATTCTTGTCTGTACTGATGCTTAGCGTATATACGTGAGGGTATTTCTGACCTGCGTATATACGTCGTAGTAACGTCCCCGTACCCGCCGGATCGGGGCGTTACAGGTTGGTATCAGAGCCCAGGCTCTCACACCTACAGTACAACCTAATTGCAAATTAATAGGATCTTAATTTGCAGTTGGAATACATGAGTTTCGGTTATACATTTCAACTACAATATACAAAGTTATCCATTCCTTCTTGATATTCCTTCCCCTGATTCCTAAAATCCATCTATCTCTTGCTTTCGCTCCTCTTTCCAGACATCTTTTACCAACATAGATATGGATAGAAGGTCAGGACGTAACAACTCCAGGCAGTCACAGGACGGGCCCGTAGGGGGAAACGCTGATATTCTAAGGGTTATCCAAAATATGGTGGAGAATCAACAAAGGCAGGCCGAACTCCTTCGGCAAGGATTGATAGCAGCTCCTCAAGTACGAAGGCCGGGCAACGTGTCAGACTTCAGGCGGTTGCAGCCGGCAATATTTACAGGGGGAGAAAGACCGCTAGATGTCGAGCAATGGCTAATCGACACCACAGATCTCTTGAAGGCAGCAAGGGTTCTAGAGAAAGATCAGGTGGAGGTCGCCAAGATACAGCTAAAGGATGTGGCTAGAAACTGGTGGCTAGCTGAAGAAGCGAGACTGGAAAAACCCATCACTTGGGACCAGTTCTCTAAGAGCTTTTATGATAGATTCTTCCCTTCCACAGCTTAGAAGGAGATGGAAGAGCAATTCATCCGACTTCAACAATGGAATCGATCTGTTGATGAATATGCTGCCGAGTTCTTAAGGCTGAGTCGTTTTGCTCCGTATATGATAGCCGACGAAGAGAAACGGGCAAGCAGATTTCAGCAGGGCTTAGAAATGGATATTCAAGTCCTTTTGATTTCCCAACAGCTGAAAACATAATCCCAGGTCCTCACTGTAGCTCGAGAAGTGGAGCGAGGACTGGAGAAAAAGAATCTTGATCAGGGAGGAAACAGGCCATGAAGAGGCCATTCCAGCAATTGGGCAGAGGAGGTCCAGTTAGAGCTGCAAAAGCCCCGATGTTTAGAAGACCATTTCGACCAGCCCCTCTTCAAATAACTCAACCACTTCCTATATGTGCTTATTGCAAGAGGACAGGCCACACTCAGCAAGAGTGTCGTAGGGCCAACGGATTATGCCTGGCATGTGGATCTGGTGATCACACAATAGAAGGCTGTCCCCATAAGAGAACTGGGATGGTGAACCGAACCCTACCGGCACTTCCTGCACCTATTGGACAGAGGAATCCAGGACCGATGGTCGGAAGGGCCCCTCCCCCTCCACAACAACGGGTTTTTCGCCCAGCTCCAAGGGGAGGAAGAACAACAACAGGTCGTGGAAGAGGACGGGCTTACAACTTGACAGCAGAAGAGGCCCAAACTTCTGGAGAGGTGGTAACAGGTAAGATTATGGTGCACTCTAAACCTGTTCTAGCCCTCTTTGATTCTGGCGCTTCTCATTGTTTCATATCAGATAGTTTCACTGCTTTGCACTCTATACCAGTTAAATATTTAAACCACCAGTGGGAGATTAGTACCGGTAATGGGGTAGTCATCTCCAATAGAATTTGTGTAGATTGTCCGGTGGAACTATGTAACAGGACATTAGCAGTGGATATGCTCGTGCTGGATACTAAAGGGTACGACGTAATCTTAGGCATGACTTGGCTCAGCAAATACCATGCGGTCATTGATTGTCGAAACAAGAAAGTCATTTTCAGAATACCGCTTCAGCCTGAGTTCCAATTTGAAGGAGAACATAAGCCTACAAAGGGTAAAACACAGATGACTGCTGCTGAGATCCAGGAAAAGAGAGTACCAGTTTGGAATGAGTATCCAGAAGTATTTAAAGAGATCTCAGAACTTCCACTTGACAGAGTAATTGAGTTCTCCATTGATGTCATTCCGGGTACAGTCCCAATATCTAAAGCTCCATACAGAATGGCACCCACTGAATTAGAAGTTCTAAAGAAGCAGTTACAGGAATATTCTGACAAGAGATTGATTAGACCAAGTACTTCACCATGGGGAGCTCCAGTGCTATTGGCCAACAAGAAAGATGGTGGTAAGAGGTTGTGTATAGACTACAGAGAATTAAATAAAGTTACCATCAAGAATAAGTATCCTTTACCCAGAATTGATGACCTTTTTGATCAACTTCATGGGGCCCGGGTATTTTCAAAATTGGATTTACAATCGGGTTATCACCAACTAAAAGTGAAGAAAGAAGATATTCCGAAGACAGCATTCCGAACTCGCTATGGTCATTACGAATTTCTAGTCATGCCCTTCGGAGTAACCAATGCCCCAGCTGTCTTTATGAATTTGATGAACCGAGTTTTCTCGCCCTATTTAGACCTGTTTGTCGTGGTGTTCATCGACGATATCTTGATATATTCAAAAACAACAAAGAGCATGCAGAACACTTGAGAATAGTGCTACAGACTCTCCGGCAGGAACAACTTTATGCAAAGGAAAGCAAGTGTGAGTTCTGGTTAGACCGTATAGCTTTCTTGGGTCATGTAGTTTCAGAAGAAGGAATTTCAGTCGACCCTAACAAGATCCAGGCAGTAAAAGATTGGCCAACCCCAAGGACAGTAACAGAAATTAAAAGCTTTATTGGATTAGCCGGGTATTACAGGAGATTTGTCCAAGACTTTTCCAAAATCGCAGCCCCATTGACAAAGCTCACCAGAAAAGGAGAAAGGTACCTATGGTCAGAGGAATGTACTGCAGCATTTGAACAATTAAAGGAAAGACTAATTTTAGCTCCAATCTTGAAGACTCCCTCGGGAACAGGAGGGATGGTTATATATAGTGATGCATCCGAAAAAGGCCTAGGATGTGTATTAATGCAGCATGGTCATGTCATAGCTTATGCATCTAGGCAATTGAAACCACATGAGAGAAATTACCCAACCCATGACTTAGAACTGGCGGCGGTAATATTTGCATTGAAGATCTGGAGACACTACCTTCTGGGGGACAAAGTATTGATCTATACTGATCATAAGAGCCTTAAGTATATCTTCACACAGAAAGAATTAAACATGAGGCAAAGGCAGTGGCTTGAATTGATGGCCGACTATGACATAGACTTACAGTACCATCCTGGTAAGGACAATACAGTCCCAGATGCATTAAGCAGGAGACCAGAGAACAGAGTATTATTACAACTTACTCAACAGGAGGAATTGCTTCGGGAAATCATAAAGCTGGACTTGATGCTAATACAAGGAACTGATGAGTCAGGTCAACTAATGACCTTCCAGATTCAACCAACCCTGATAAGCGAAATTAAGGAAGCCCAAAAGGGGGACCCCAGATTACAGAAATTCAGGGCTCAAGTAGAAGCTGGGTTAAGAACAGACATCCATATTCATTCGGATGATGCACTTTATTTTGGCAACAGAATCTGTGTACCACCAGGGGAAGTCCGGCAGAAAGTTTTGGCAGAGGCACACAGTTCGGCGTATTCCATACACCCAGGAGGAAATAAAATGTATCAAGACTTGAAGCAGAATTTTTGGTGGAATGCCATGAAGAGGGAGATAGCCCAGTATATGGCAAAATGCTTGGTTTGTCAGCAAATAAAGGTAGAACATCAGAGAACAGCTGGACTTCTTCAACCGTTGCCGATACCCGAATGGAAGTGGGAACATATCACCATGGATTTTGTTACAGCTCTACCCCGCAGTCCTAAGGGTAACAATGCAGTATGGGTGATCGTTGACCGCCTCACAAAAGCAGCTCACTTTCTACCCTTAAGAGTAGGTCAGTCAACAGAAGTTCTTGCAGATAAATATATGAAAGAAATCGTTCGTCTGCATGGAATTCCAGTTAGCATCGTGTCAGATAGAGACACGAGATTCCGGTCACATTTCTGGGAAAGTCTCCAAGAAAATTTGGGAACTCGTCTGAAATTCAGTACCTCATATCATCCTCAGACAGATGGACAATCTGAACGAACTATCCAAATCCTTGAAGACATGTTGCGAGCCTGCATGGTAGAATTTAAAGGGTCATGGGAAGACTATATTCATTTGGTAGAATTCTCTTATAATAACAGCTATCAGGCCAGTATCAAGATGGCTCCATTTGAAGCACTATATGGCAGGAAATGCAGGTCACCAATATGTTGGGATGAAGTCGGCGAAAGAAGACTTATGGGACCTGATATTCTAGTTCAGACAACAGATAAAGTCCGAATTATAAGAGATCATCTCCGGGCAGCACAGAGCCGACAGAAGAGTTGGGCAGACACTAATAGAAGACCGTTGGAATTCAGAACAGGTGATCACGTATTTTTAAGGATATCACCAACCAAAGGGGTAATCCGATTCGGTTCTCGCGAAAAACTTAGTCCAAGATACATCGGCCCATTTGAAATTTTGGATCGTGTGGGAGATGTGGCTGACCGATTGGCATTGCCACCATCCTTAGAAGGAGTACATAATGTATTCCATATATCACAGTTGAGGAAGTATGTCAAGGATGAAAGTCACATTCTACATCACTCATAATTGGAACTACAACCAGATTTATCCTACAAAGAGCAGCCGATGGCCATTCTGGATAGAAGTGTCAAAACATTGAAAAATCGGGCAATACCATTGGTACTAGTTTCTTGGAATAGGCATGCCCCAGGAGAAGCTACATGGGAACGAGAGGATATTATTCGTGAACGTTACCCCCAACTCTTTCCATCTTAGTTGGTAAAATTCCTTACCCCTATTCTTGTCTGCCTTCACATCCCCATTATCGAAATTTCGAGGACGAAATTTTTTGATAAGGTGGATGGATTGTAACACCCCATCCTCAGAATACGTACACAGTTATATGTCCTGATTTTTGGAGCGTATTTTTTTTTATTTTCTGTTATTTAAATTCTTACTCATATAGCAGTACTGCATGATTTGACCTTTTTGGTAATCAGATTTGACCGATTTCAGTTTTAAATATTATTTTTTAATATTCTTGATTTTTCATGATTTTCTGGAATTTTTCAGAATTTAATTGTAAATCTTCAAAATCGGTGTCGACCAGTGTCGCTGACCGACTTTCAGATTTTTAATTTACAAACGGAGTAGAAAATCTAGAAACAGCTTTCACAGTATTTCTTAAAATCATGATTTCTATCTAAATGATTTTTTTGAGAATTTTTAAAATTTATCAAAAATCTGGCCTACCCGGTGTAGACACCGTCTACAGTGGATTCTAAGATTTTTATCTTGAAAACGAGATTGAATTTCTGAAAATCAATTTCACTAAAAATCTTAAAATAATATTTATTATTTTTAGACATTTTTGGGAAACTTTTCGAGATACTTTATTTTTCGGGCTTTTCCTGAATTTTCGGTGCTTTCCCAGATACCGGAATAGTATCCAGATATTTTCTCACTTTTCTCTCTCCTCGCTAGACGCAAATTTCACCAACCTAGGATTCTGCATTTAATGCGGAGATCCTCTCCACGCCCCTCCATGATGCATTTAATGCACTGCTAATCAATTCCAATCAATCCCAATCAAGTCATTATAACTTTTGTCCTTTTGTTAAACGCAGTTTTCGCATTTTCTTCAAGACGCGGCTTTAATTTCCGCGTTTGGCTCCTTATTTTGCCGAGACGCAGCTTTGGTGTCATGGGGATGCAACATTCTTTGGAATGAAACGCAAGTTTCATCTAAAAGATGGAAATGACACATTATAATACTATTTTTTCCATTATATATTAACCCCCACTCCTTCTCTCTCTCTCTTTCACTTTTTCTCATCTTCCTTCTACATTTCCTGCAAACCAAAAACAGCAGCCCACTCGCTTGGCCGACCACCACTCCTCCATTTCCACCACCATCTCCTCCACCACTCCTTCACCAAATCCTCCACCATTCTCCCCTCCATCTCCTCCTCTATTTCCAACAACTACACCATCTTCTTCAACCTCTTTTCACCAAGAAACATTAAGGGAACCCATCCTCTCCATCAACTTCACCACCTTCCCCACCACCATCTACACCACCTTAGCCACCACCAAGCATACCGTCTTCTCCTCCTCGTCATCCTCTTTCCGACGAACCATAGATTCGTCCTCCGAAGCATCGTTTGCAAAATCCCATTTTGTCAAATTGAACTATACTTGCACCATCAACCTCTCTCCTTCTCTTTTAGGGCCGGCCACCTCCTTTGGATTGGGGCCGAGCTCTTCTTCGTCGGCAACCTCTCCGTTGATTATTTCGGTAATCGTTTACGATTATTCCGGTAATCATTTAGGTGACAATAGCAACGACAACACCAACGTGACCACCACCATCTTCACTTCCACCATCACTTATACCATCACAATACCACCTCCATCTCTTTTGCTTCAACCACCAACAAAATCACCTTTCCCTTCCTCTCTGTTTGATTGCTAACGCGGAGCCCACTTTCCCGCGTCTGCCCACTTTCCCGCATCTGCCCACTTTCCCGCATCTGCAACCCCGCGTCTTCATCCTTACTTTACTGATTCATCCTTCTCCTCCTCTTTTTAATATATAATCGCGTTGGTTACTTAAATTCTAGAACTTGGGATTTCCCGGTGTTACTTGAAGTTTTAGGCGAGTGTTCTCGCCTTCCTTCAGATTTTCCTACTTTGTCACGATTGACTATTATTATATCATTTTCCTGGCACACATGCATGCATCATTCTACTACTGGATACTTACCCCGCAATATCATATTGATACCTGACTTTAGATTGTCACATTTACGGGAATCTTGTACTTTCTATCCTGGATTATATGCGATGACTTGAAATGACAATACTCATGACTCTTTAACTCCTAATCTTGCCAGGCACTTGCTTTCCCGTAAATTGATAATTAAATAATAAATCATAAAAAGGAACAACTTGCATCGGGTCGGGGGAAATTTGCGGCTATCAATATATGTTCGTGTTTACAGTGGCACTAGGCATGTTGTGCAACTAAAATTTTCAGTCTGACCTGTGGGCCTCCAGGCGACTGAGGGGAGTGCTGGCTCCCTCCTACTTGGTACCATCTTGATAAGGGCATTCTATAAGACCCTCCTGTAGGCCTTGCGGCCGGTTCCATGCACCAGCAATGGAACGTCCTGGACCATGGTCCCGGGCATGTACGGGACCCACTGTAAACATTGTTCGTTGATACCCCCGTTGGTTTCCAATAACAGCCTCGATTTACTCATATGTGGATGTATGTGTACTGGGACGCTATTACACATACCTAGACATATGGGTAGAACGAGTAATAAGTATAAATATTAAAAATGGCAGAGATAGATTTATTCAGGCCTTATAACTTTCATTTTATGCCCCCATTTCTTGCTTACTGTACATGTACTCTCGACACAGTTATTGATGCTTAATATTATTTTGATCATATCAACACATGCATATACTTATCTTTACATGGCACTTGGCTTTCACCTACATAATTGTTAGGGAGTTTCTGACTCCCCTGAACTTGCATGTTCAGGTTCTGAAGCCTGGACTGAAGCGGAGCCCTCCACTGAAGATCAAGCTTATCTCTCGGAGCAGACTGACTTGTCCTAGCTCCTTCTGTTCCTGATCTTCCTGCTAGCTCGGGGATCTCCTTCAGCCCGTGAGCACCTTTTGCTGTACAAATTATAAATTTCACTTTTGTACTTGGCTGTGATATAATGTACATGTACCAGTATATCACGCTCTGTAATAACTTTGTAATACTTATGTTGGAATGTATATTGCTACGTGTTTCCGTACTCTGATTCTTGTCTGTACTGATGCTTAGCGTATATACGTGAGGGTATTTCTGACCTGCGTATATACGCAGTAACGTCCCCGTACCCGCCGGATCGGGGCGTTACAGACGTCCTTCCGATCGCATCGCTGCTCGCGAAGATGCCACTGATTTGCTGGGGGTACTCTGAGGCCTGGTAGAATCACAGCAGCAGCAGACTGCACTTCTTCGAGATGGATTGGTGACGGCACAACAGACAACCACGGAGGCCATGGAGAGGTCTGCGATTCCTCGTGGACCAAAACCCAGGAACATTTCAGACTTTAGGAGGTTGTAGCCAGCTACTTTTACCGGGACAGAAAAGCCTTTGGAAGCAGAACAATGGCTGGTTGATATGACTAATCTCCTGAATGCAGCTCGTGTTCCGGCGGAGGATCAGGTGGAGGTAGTCAAGGTCCAAATGACTGATGTGGCTCGAACATGGTGGCTCGCTGAGGAGGAACGATTGGAGAAGCCAGTTACATGGGAGAGGTTCTCAGAGAGCTTTTATGAGCGGTTCTTCCCCAAGACTGCTAGGAGGGAGATGGAGCAGCAATTCATCAACTTACGATAAGGGAGTCGGACGGTGGACGAGTATGCAGCAGAGTTCCTGAGGTTAAGCCGATTCGCTCCCTATATGGTAGCAGAGGAAGAAGACCGGGCGAACCGATTCCAGCAAGGACTGAGGCTAGACATTCAAAAGTTTTTGGTCACACAGCAATTGAGCACTTACTCTCAGGTTCTCGGTGCTTCTCGTGGTCTAGAGCAGGTGATGGAAAAGGAGAGCAGGAGCAGATTGCAGACTAGGCCACTGAAGCGACCTTTTGATCAGGTTGTCAAGGGACCTCCTGCTAGGATCAGCTCTGCACCACCGAGCAGGCATTCTTTCACTACTTCCCCGCCCTTGACGGTCTGCGACTTCTGCCAGAGACCGGGACACCTGCGGCGGAATTGCAGGTGGGCAAATGGTCAATGCCTCGCTTGCGGATCCAGAGATCATCGACTAGCTGACTGTCCTTCCAAGAGGCCGAGGAGTATCATGCCTGCCCCTCAAACATCAGAAGCAGTTAAAAGGAACCCGGTGCCCGCAGGTAGAGGAGCTCCGCTTCCTTCGCAGCAACAGGTGTTCGAACAGGCCCAGCGGAGGCCGGGAATCGGACGTGGAAGAGGCCAGGCTTTCAACTTGACTGCAGAACAAGCTGAGGCATCAGAGGAAGTTGTAGCATGTACCATTCTGGTTCATTCCATTCCAGTTGTATCGTTATTTGATTCTGGTGCTTCCCATTGCTACATATCTACTAGATTCGTCTTGATGCATGCTATACCCTGTAATGATATGGATAACCAATGGGAAATTAGTACCGGGAACGGGGTTATAACCACTAGTAGAATATGTAAGTCTTGTTCTGTGGAGATTTGCGGAAGACAGTTAAGGGCAGATTTGTTTATGATAGACACCGGTGGATATGATGTGATCTTAGGCATGACCTGGCTTAGTAAGTATCATGCGGTGATTGATTGCCGGAATAAGAGCGTGATCTTTAGGATTCCAGATCAATCCGAGTTCAAGTTCATCGGGGAGTCGAAGGCATCCAGACAGCAGCTGCAAGGGGACTACGCCACCGCAGAAACTCAAGAGAAGCCGATACCGGTTGTGGAGGAATTTTTAGATGTGTTTCCAGAGGATCTACCGGGACTTCCGCCAGATCGAAACTTGGAGTTCGCTATCGAAGTCATCCCAGGTACTGCCCCTATTTCTAAAGCGCCATATCGAATGGCACCGGTGGAGCTAGCCGAATTAAAGAAGCAACTGCAGGAATATTTGGATAAAGGCTTCATCAGGCCCAGTGTTTCACCTTGGGGAGCTCCGGTGTTGTTGGTAAAGAAGAAGGATGGTAGCAGGAGGATGTGCATTGATTATAGGAAGTTGAACAAGGTCACTATCAAGAATAGATATCCCTTGCCTAGGATAGATGACTTGTTTGATCAGCTAGCTGGAGCTAAGGTATTCTCGAAGTTAGATCTTCGGTCTGGATATCATCAATTGAAGGTGAAGGAGGTAGACATTCCGAAGACGGCATTTAGGACTCGTTATGGTCATTACGAGTTCTTAGTTATGCCATTTGGAGTGACCAATGCTCCGGCAATCTTTATGGATTTGATGAATCGAGTGTTCTCTCCATTCTTAGATAAGTTCGTAGTGATATTCATTGATGATATTCTGATATACTCTAAGAACGAGGAAGAACATTCTGAGCACTTGAGGATTGTGTTGCAAACCCTTCGGCAGGAGAAGCTCTATGCCAAACTAAGCAAGTGTGAGTTCTGGCTTAAGAGTGTGGCATTTTTGGGGCATATTGTTTCGGGAGAAGGCATCTCAGTGGATCCCAGCAAAGTTCAGGCAGTGAGGGATTGGCCTATTCCAAATCAGTAACCGAGATTAGGAGCTTTCTGGGGTTAGCTGGGTACTACCGGAGATTCGTGCAAGACTTCTCAAGAATTGCAGGACCTCTGACCAAGCTTACCCAAAAGGGGGAGAAGTATGTATGGACAGCGGAGTGTACCAGTGCTTTTGAAGAACTGAAGAAGAGGTTGATGACGGCTCCAATTTTGAAGATGCCTGATGGAACTGGTGGTATGGTCATTTACAGCGATGCGTCAGGGAAAGGATTGGGATGTGTGCTAATGCAGCATGGGCATGTGATAACATACGCATCCAGGCAACTCAGGCCCCACGAGAAGAACTACCCAACGCATGATCTGGAGTTAGCAGCAGTGATTTTCGCCTTGAAAATTTGGAGGCACTACTTGTTGGGTGATCAGGTACTAATCTACACCGATCACAAGAGCTTGAAGTATATCTTCACTCAAAGGAGTTAAACATGAGGCAGAGGAGGTGGTTGGAGCTAATGGCTGACTATGATATTGATCTACAATATCACCCTGGAAAGATCAATGTGGTACCAGATGCCTTAAGCAGGAAGCCAGAAGTGTCTATGGCAATGCAAATCACACAACAGAAAGAATTATTCGAGGAGATGAGGCGAATGGACTTGATGGTAATTCGAAGGGCGGTGTCTCCTGGCCAATTGATGGTCATGCAGATTCAACCAATCTTATTGGAGAAGATCAGGGAAGCTCAAAGTGGAGATCTTAAATTGCAAGAATTCAGGGAACAAGTGGAAGCCGGGTTGAGGTCAGATATGCAGATCCATACAGATGGGACGCTCCGTTTTGGTAACAGAATTTGTGTACCTAAAGGAGAAGTTAGGCAAGAAGTGTTGGCTGAAGCCCGTAGCTCGGCTTATTCTATACATCCAGGGGGAACAAAGATGTACCAAGACTTGAAGCAACGGTTCTGGTGGCATGGGATGAAAAGGGAGATTGCTCGGTATGTGACAAAGTGCCTAGTATGTCAGCAGGTACTGTTACTGGGATGAAAAGGGAGATTGCTGGGGGATGACTGACATCCCATCTGTACTGTTACTGTTCCACTGTTTACACAGTGAGATTACTGTTACTGTTACTGTTACTGAGTACCTAGCGGTACGGCCTGGTTCAGCGCCAGGAAACTGAGGCCGTGGTCCCGGGTATGTACGGGACCCACCTAAAACACAGATACCCATCTCCAACTATCCAATTCAAATAACTAGACAATAAGAATAGACATACACAGGACATCTTGACACATGACTGTACATAGGATTGATTGCAGTAATAAATGGTTATAAAGTGTATAACACTGTGTTACATTATGACTCACATATGTTAGACAACAGTATGATAACTATACTTGATTATACATGTGTTGCTAGATTTTACATGTTATATATTTCTTTCCATCTTTTTATCATTTGTTTAGGTCGCTATTGACGACCCTGAGTTGTTTGCTCAGGTTCTGATCCAGAGACTCTGCAGGAGCAGGAGTACTTCGAGCACCTCGCTGATCTTCAATAGATAGATCCTTCCTACTTTCATGTGAGAGACGTTATTGTTGTGTTTTCTATGATTTCAGTATGTTGTAATAAGTAAGACTTTTGGTGACATTATGTACTTGATTTCTTCCAGCTGGAATAACAGATAAATCTTGTTTTATTTTGAATCAATGTACTGAGGCTTAACGTATTTGTTTTAAAAATACGTCGCCGGCTCTCGTCACGTACCATTTATATGAGTATTATGATTTCGGGGCGTGACAGTACAGTTGCTTCGCTCGTGGGAACGAGGCTGGCGCGAGGCGCTACTGATCTTGAATTGGGCGAAGGTACTGTCGCCCTAGTATCTTCGCGGCTAGCAGCATTGTTGGAGCAGGCAGGCATCTTACCTTTTTCTTCGCGCGAGAGACGCACTTCTGGCGTAGTTATGCCTGAGGCTTTGCCCAGAGCCTTCTGTTTTGGCCTCCACATCTGCTTTGACAAGGGAGACTTAGGTTCGCAAGGAACCCGACTAGCCACACGCGAGGCTGAGGGGTGTTGGCAGAATTCTGCTCCTGGTTTCTATTCTGAAACCTTGATCATGGAGACCTTTCTATGCTTCCGTGCATGGAGCATTAGACCACCCCCAGAGAGGACTTCTTCAAATTTTCCTTGGTTGAAGTGAACGACCAGGTTCTCGAAAGTGATGGGCTTAGACTGCGGGCGTGCTTCCTTGCTGCGCCAGAGAACCGCAGTAGGCTCGCAGAGAGCCTTATCTGTCTCCGCAGAGACTTGCCTTGAAGATTTAGCCAGAGAGGCTCTGGCTGCACCGGCTTTCCTGAATTCAGAGATAGACCCGAAGGTCTGTTCGTCGCATTGCGACACTTGATTCTCAGCAGCGGAGAATTCAATCCCTAGCGGAGTCGCTATCTTGTTTTCCATTAATTTTACAAAGGGGAAAACTTACAAAAAAAGAAGTTGAGGAGCTAAATTACAAGTAATACAGAAGATTACAAGTAAATCTCCTCATAGATTCTGGAGAAGTGTGCCGATAGGAGTCTGGTCAGCGCGCGATCACTTTGTCCCTTTGACGATGCGAGCGATGAGATTCCTTCTCGCCTGGTTCAGAGAATCGGAGAACAGAAGGTTGGTAGAACCCTCTTGTTACTTCTCAAAACTGCCTTCACTTAGGAATTCCTTCTCGCCTGGTTCCGGAGATTCCTTGAGAAGAAGGAAGGTATTAGGGTATCAGCACCCTGATTAGAGAAGCAGCTCTCTAAAAGTCTCTGAATTCAAGAGAATAGATCTCTGTTTGTACGCGCGGTGCGTCCTTTCGAGAAGTCGTGAAGAAGTCCTTGCGTGTGTCGAGGTCGTGTGGGAGCTCTCTTCTTCCTGAGTCCTCTCTCCTTGTGCCCCTGGTGGACTATTTATAGGGAGAGCAAGGGTATAATCATCCCTTAAAAATATAAAAATAGATTGAATCAAATCTGTTTAAATCTGAAAAGTAGCCTTACTGCGAGGCTAGAATCAGCTTCTGCGAAGCTAGAAATAGCAGGTCAGTTGATTCTCTTGATCTGTTTTGATTCTTTCCATATAGTTGGAAGATCTCCCCTGATCCTCTTACTCATTTTAGGAGAGTCAAGAGATTATGACAATCAACTGCCAAATTTAATCTCAGATTTGATCCTGATTGGATTTGATCTTTATCCGATTAGATTTGATCTCATCTGGAGATTTAATTGGTCAAAGGTTGACCATAGCAGACCCGCAGCGGCACTGCCCGCATCGAGCTCGCAGCGGAGCTGGAAGGACCATATGGCGAAGTCAGAAGACAGCTCTTCAGCGGAGCTAGATATCGTCTGTGGCGAAGCTACCGCATACCCTTCTGCGCGGTTGCGTGTGGCTTCAAGCGAAGCTAACTCTCTGCGGAGTTAACTTGAGCAGTTCGGGCGAAGCTATTGATTGGTAGTGAAAAGTGCATTTTATCATAACATTTACCATCACATTTTCATATTTATTCATTTAATTCTGCACATTTATTAATATTTTGTAATTTATTGTGTGCAGGCCTCGAAATAATAAAAAGAAAGAATTAAATCCTAAAAGGAGCCCAAAAGCCCATGTTTGAAGCCCAAGTGCAAAAGTGCAAATATCAAATGTCAAAAATGCAAATACACAAGGGCTAAAGTTGCAAATATTAAAGAAGAGGGAAGGATAGACTTCTATCCAACCCTAAACACTTGCAGGATGAGGATAAAAGTCAAAGAAGAGAGTGCAAAGATAAAGAAATTTGTGGATAAAAGATTTGGGATATTTGAGATCTAGGTAACTTGATTTCTTAGTTATCTTGAAATCCCAAGATCAAGAGTCAGGATACAGCTTCCAGAAGAAAACGACCAAGTGGACGGACCAGAAGAAGCCACGCGCCAAAGCGCGTGGCCAACAGATAACATTGAGCCGCGGAAACGCGGCCCAAGCCGCATTTCCGCGGCAGATTGGATAAGTCTGGGAACCGCTTTCGTTGAGGAGTTGTTATGGGACTCTACTTCCTTCTGCATCTATAAATACCCCTGCAGTGCAACCGAGAACGGCGTCCAGAGGCAGAGCCAGAGGGCCAAAGCTAGGGTTTTTAGGTTTTTATCTTTCTTCTAGTTTAGATTTTCTTTTCGTTTTTCTTTTGTAAATTCTGTAACTGAGAGTGGAGGAAGCTTTCATGGAGGAAGGAGTCCATGCTTGTACTGAGGTGACAGCGGTGTAAGCCTACTATTTCTTCCATTGTTAATGAAATCCATTTAAGGTTCGTTTTGTTCTTTTATTATTTTATGTTCTTCAACTATTGTTTATTCTTGTATTTCTGTATTCTTGTTTTCTTCATTTGTTTTTCTCTAATGCCTTGTGAACAATGAGACCCAATTGCATTGAGACTGCCTAGCCAAAGAAGAACCCTTGATGGCTTATGGCGATGAACATCCTATACGCCATACTTGCAAGTCTTCCAAGAAAAGGTAAATCATCGCACGGATCAAAGGTAAGCAGGCTGAAGAGGTTTGTACGTGTTATAAGTTTTTCTTTCTTTTCTTTCTTTAGTTTATATCCACATCTTCCTAAATTCTTTTCTTCCACTTCATTATAAATACCACTTCTTCTTCTCTATCTCCTTTCTTCCTAACTTAACATTAAAATAATAAAAAATTTTAGAGATAACTTTCTTTCTTTCTAACTTAACTGTAAATAATAAAATAAAATAATTTTTAGAGATAACTTACAAACGCTTCCATCGCTAGTCCCTCCCTGAGGATCACGGCCCGCATAGCCTTGCTATAGCGGATTCGAATTGAGCACTTACACACCTTTAATTCTCAGATCTAATATTTTATATTTTGTGTGCAGGAAAAAGTTCAATCAAAATTTTGGCGCCGTTGCCGGGGAGGGACGGTAAGTTTTTCTCTAAAAAAAAAATTATTAACTAATTCTTTTATTCTTTTCTGTTTGCAGGTTTGGAGAACAGAAAACAGCAGCAGAAGTGGATATATAGCAACTCTGTGCCTCTGCCCTCGAAGGCAGAGCAGCAGAGCCTGTTACTTTGCCGCGCAAACGCGGCAATAGCCGCGGTTCCGCGGCAGTAGCAGTGAACTACTGATCAATTTTTCTGCAGGTTGCTGAAAATTGTAATATCTGCTTTCTGCTCTGTTAAAATTTGTTCTGTGATAACCCTGCTTACTGCTAATTAATTCAACAGTAAAATATTTGTTGTTAATGATAAAAATTGATTAGATGTTTGCATATTAGGCACGTGTCTTTTCAATTACTTTATTTTACTGTTGAAGAGTGCTGGAGTAAGGTACGTTCGCATTGCATGTAGAATAGGACTCATCTCTTGGTTGATTTTCATGCTTTGAGTGAATCTTATTTACATATCTTGTACACTTGCACAAAAATATCTTAAGGGCATAACCCATTAACAAGATAAGGTGGGGATTTCATCACCCTTCCTTAACCCAAAAATCATATCCAAGCACTCACTAACCCAAGCCTAACTTAAAATTAGTAGACGTTGGCCATAGGGACATCTCGGACTCAATTAGGAGATTATCCTAAGGGGGAATAGTGTTGGAAGTTGACTCCTGCCAAATCAGTGTCTAGGAAGGGGATTGAGGGCCGAAAGCCCGAAAATTGGTGGTTATTTAATTAAGGAACGTCTTTGACGGAAAACCTCCCACCACTCTTACCCTGACCTGGCTGATTAACTTGTGGTCAAAGTCTGCACCCTACCTCCCGTGGACAGTCTAACCAGTTAGGAGTCGTCTAGGTCATAGGTCTACCCTAACTTAGGTTAGAAATTTTTCTTTTTTGTTTGTTTGTTGGTTTTTTTTATTTGTTTGTGTTAGTGTGATATGGCATATAATAATAATTTTTCCAACTTTAATCCATATTACACACCTAACTCTTTTCGGATATTACCAACCCGGCATATCATAATTTTGACCAATCTAGTGTGCCGGAATGGTCTTATCCGAATAATTATAACCCATACCCCCATCTTATGACCATGATTTTCATACTTTCAACTCTTCACAGAGTTCATGGGGTTTCGAGTCCCCCGAGTCCAATTTTCAACCGACTTGTCCTCCGTCTCCACCTTGTCCACAATATTCTCAAGAGTCATACTCTGAACCACCCATTCAGAATAGAATACCATCTATCGGGGAAATGATAAGTATGCATGAGTCCAAGCAACAATTACCATCAATCGCAGACATGATTATGCGTGAGTCCACCAACTCACAACTTCATCAAGATTACACTTCATCCTTTCAAGTCCAATCACAACATGATGCACCTATCAACTATGAAAGGATGCTTGCAGCCATGACTCAGGCTAGATTAGCCCGTGATCATGATATAGATATGATGGTTCAATCTTTACGTTCTCACCGTTCGGCCATTTCTGATATCGCTGACCACTCTCTTAGAGCCGACGAACCAAGTTGCTTTAGACAACAAGATTCTAATTCAGTGTCATCATGTGAACTTGCCTAAACTTCAAATTTTGATAACTTGGCAAGTTTTTCCTTTCCTGAAATAGATCTTGAGCATGAATATGATCCTGATCTCCCACTTGGTGATTCAATTTTACTTCCTGATTCAATAATGACTCCGGTATCTCCACCTGATTTCACTTTTTCCGAGTCAACATTGGATCCTGTTCCAATTCATCATGAAATTGAATCACCCATTTTTGATGATCATATTGAACTTGACCAATTGTGCAATTTTGAAAGTCCCATGGATAAATTGGCAAGTTCTCATTTTTATGAAATTGAACCCAATGAGATATGTGACCTAGATTCTCAAATCTGTGATCAAGTTTAAATTCCCGAATCATTGTTGACTCCTGTTTTGTTACCAGACTTAGGTAATATTTTAGAGTCAGTCTTGATTCCCACACCTATCATTCCTGAACTTGAATCACCAATATTGAGTCACATTCCATTGTGGGAAGAATATTGTGGACTTGAGCTTCAAATTATTGATTTGGACCCACTTCCTGAACCTAGCCCGACTCCTGAACCATTACTTGATTTAAGTTTTTTTCCTGAGTCGGTATTCGTTCCCGTACTTCCCAAGTCCAAGTCAATCATTCCATCTTTTCATACTCCATTTTGGGACAAGGAGGTTGACACAATTAACTCTGAAATTTATTATGAAATTTGAAAATTTGATGGGGTGAAAATTTTAAAAAATAATCACACATACATTTTAGTGGGTTATACAAAAAAGATTTCTGGTGGGTTCCCCCGAATTCCACAAAAAGTAGATTGGGCCGCATTTCGTGGACCAATTAGACCACCACCGGAACCACCACCTTAAGGTAACTTCTGCCTTCCCTTGTTTTTTTTCATGCATATATGCATTCATTCATACATTGAGGACAATGCATGAGATAAGTGTGGGGGTAGGCTTTACTAACATACTAACATAGTTAGAAAATAACAAAAATCTGCTAATAAAAAAAATCTAAAAAAACTTATAAAAAGGACAATATTTTGACTTATCTAAATCTAAGTTAGTCTTAAGAATTAGGAAAATCATGATTAGGATTTCTAAAAACTTGGTCAAAATAAATAAATTGTTGAATTTTTAGGTATAGGAGGAGAAATTGAATAAGTAGTTAGTCTTGATTTTTACCTTAATGAAATTTGCATACCTAATGCATATCTAGGATTCTACGACAAAGACCCTTGTGCCTCATAAAAAAAATATATCCTTAAAAAAAAAATTAACCAATTAAGCTGGATACATGTGCCTCAAGAAGCATAAGTATTCACGCCTAAAGGTGAGTAATAAATAAAATAAAGTCCTTAATTTTGGGGCCTAGTTCACTCGAATTTGAGTCCGCGGGGTGTTTTCTCACTTGGTGCCCTAAAGCCGACTGGTTTGGGAGCCACCGACTTTAAGTTCGCTACATGGGTGGATTAGAAAGCCTAAAAAAACTAAGAAATATTACATATGTACTAACACATCTAATAGTCAATTAGTTAGGTATGAGGGCCTCAAGAAATCTTGATGCTTATACGAAGAAAATTAGATGCGTTATACATATTAAAAAAGAAATTTAAACAAATAAAGAGGCATTAGAGTCCAAGTTAAGGAATTCCTAGTAAAAATTCATAAGGATGCATATGATTTTTGGTAACGAAAAAGACTATACATAAAATTCAATTTTGATCCTTACTTAAAAATGAAAACAAATTACTTTATAAAGACTAAGTTTGAAGAATGAATAAAAATGATAATCCTAAAACTTATAGACTACTTAGTCTCTTCAAATATAATTCAAATATTCTCCTTTTTATGGATTTTGTGGGTGTAATCCGCTGAAAACCCTCACGAGACAACACTCGTCCTTTAGGGTAACCTAGGGGTTTAACGGCTTGTTGCACATGCTAAGTGCAACCGTGATTCCTACGAAAGTGAGTTAGGTTAGATTAATTTTTCTTTTCTTTTTCTTTTTCTTTGATTTTTACTCGAGGACGAGCAAAAGATAAGTGCGGGGGTGTGATTGGTAGTGAAAAGTGCATTTTATCATAACATTTACCATCACATTTTCATATTTATTCATTTAATTCTGCACATTTATTAATATTTTATAATTTATTGTGTGCAGGCCTCGAAATAATAAAAAGAAAGAATTAAAGCCTAAAAAGAGCCCAAAGCCCATGTTTGAAGCCCAAGTACAAAAGTGCAAATATCAAATGTCAAAAATGCAAATACTCAAGGGCTAAAGTTGCAAATATTAAAGAAGAGGGAAGGATAGACTTCTATCCAACCCTAAACACTTGCAGGATGAGGATAAAAGCCAAAGAAGAGAGTGCAAAGATAAGGAAATTTGTGGATAAAAGATTTGGGATATTTGAGATCTAGGTAACTTGATTTCTAAGTTATCTCGAACCCAAGATCAAGAGCCAGGATACAGCTTCCAGAAGAAAACGACCAAGTGGACGGACCAGAAGAAGCCACGCGCCAAAGCGCGTGGCCAACAGATAACATTGAGCCGCGGAAACGCGGCCCAAGCCGCGTTTCCGCGGCAGATTGGATAAGTCTGGGGAACCGCTTTCGTTGAGGAGTTGTTATGGGACTCTACTTCCTTCTGCATCTATAAATACCCCTGCAGTGCAACCGAGAACGGCGTCCAAAGGCAGAGCCAGAGGGCCAAAGCTAGGGTTTTTAGGTTTTTCTCTTTCTTCTAGTTTAGGTTTTCTTTTCGTTTTTCTTTTGTAAATTCTGTAACTGAGAGTGGAGGAAGCTTTCATGGAGGAAGGAGTCCATGCTTGTACTGAGGTGACAGTGGTGTAAGCCTACTATTTCTTCCATTGTTAATGAAATCCATTTAAGGTTCGTTTTATTCTTTTATTATTTTATGTTCTTCAACTATTGTTTATTCTTGTATTTCTCTATTCTTGTTTTCTTCATTTGTTTTTCTCTAATGCCTTGTGAACAATGAGACCCAATTGCATTGAGACTGCCTAGCCAAAGAAGAACCCTTGATGGCTTATGGCGATGAACATCCTATACGCCATACTTGCAAGTCTTCCAAGAAAAGGTAAATCATCGCACGGATCAAAGGTAAGCAGGCTGAAGAGGTTTGTACGTGTTATAAGTTTTTCTTTCTTTTCTTTCTTTAGTTTATATCCACATCTTCCTAAATTCTTTTCTTCCACTTCATTGTAAATACCACTTCTTCTTCTCTATCTCCTTTCTTCCTAACTTAACATTAAAATAATAAAATTTTTTAGAGATAACTTTCTTTCTTTCTAACTTAACTGTAAATAATAAAAATAAAATAATTTTTAGAGATAACTTACAAATGCTTCCATCGCTAGTCCCTCCCTGAGGATCACGACCCGCATAGCCTTGCTATAGCGGATTCGAATTGAGCACTTGCACACCTTTAATTCTCAGATCTAATATTTTATATTTTGTGTGCAGGAAAAAGTTCAATCAGCTATAAGTTAGCTTCCTGACGGAGCTGTGAATGGCTTCAAGGCAAAGTTTAGATGATCTTAGCCTCTCAGGCGAGGCTATCCCTTTGAGCTCATGTGATGCTAAGTGCTAGCATCTTAGACCTGCTGAGGTCTGTTTAGAGACAATCTGGGCTTACTGTCTTATCAGTAGAATCCAATTTGCTTCCTTGTCCCTCGGAGATGGGTGAGAACTGGTCGTCAGCTTATCTGTTACTTGTCTTTTGTAAATGTCAACAAGTACAGAACTGGTCGTCAGCTTGTCTATCGCTTGTCTTTTGTAAATGTCAACAAGTTTAGACATTGTTCGGACCAATCAGCCTATCTTTCACTTGTCTTTTGTAAATGTCAACAAGTTTAGACATTGTTCAGGCCAGTCAGAATCTTGTCTTTTTTAGAGTGTCAACAAATGGGAAGGACCGTTTGTAATAGAAACAGTCTATTCAAACGGAGCATATCGCCTTATGACTTCAGATGGCGATTTACTCATGATGCCGATCAATGGCAAGTTCTTAAAGAAGTATTATCCTTGATTAAGGATCCTTCTCATGATCAAGTTAACATTACACCTTTAATCAAAACCTTCAAATCCAAGGTACACATAAAGAGCTCTCTCTTCCTCCAAATGGGATCATACAACCATAAACCAGTAGGAACCTGGTCATACACTGGTTGTCCCGAAGGAGAATCAAGGTTACACATACATACCAAATGATCCAACACCTTTAACGGTTAAGGATAGAGGAAAATGTTGGCCTTTAAGCCCAACATAAGTCCTCGACAACTCATCATGCTGAGGGGAATAGCATGGCTAACCCGACTCAAACGGTAGTTGGTAAAGGCATATCAAACCCGTTGACAGCTGGGGATTTGCTAAAAATCCTAAGGGACCTGTTCCCATTTGATTCCCTCTCTAAAATCACTTACCAATTCTCATCCATAGAATGGTAAGACCACATATAAAGATCTTGTGATCTCCTCGTCATTCGCAATGAAAACAAGACCTTTTTTCAAATTCCATCAAAATTTTGACTGGTCTGAACAATGTCTAAACTTGTTGACATTTACAAAAGACAAGTGACAGGCAAGCCGACGACCAATTCTATACTTGTTGACATTTATAAAAGACAAGTATCACCTTTTAGTCCGTCAAGGACAACTTCGAGCTTGGTGGCTTCTTAACCGGTTACGTCATTGCGACCTCTGAACCGGCAGATAGTCAAGTCTCACCTTTTAGTCCGACAAGGACTACTTTGAGCTTGGTGGCTTCTCAATCGGTTATGTCATTGCGACCTCTGAACCGGCAGATAGCCAAGTCTCACCTTTTCAGTCCGTCAAGGACAACTTGGAGCTTGGTGGCTTCTCAACCGGTTACGTCATTGCGACCTCTGAACCGGCAGATAGTCAAGTCTCACCTTTTTAGTCCGTCAAAGACTACCTTGAGCTTGGTGGCTTCTCAATCGGTTACGTCATTGCGACATCTGAACCGACAGATGGCCAAATTTCATTATTCAGTACAGTAAGGACTATTTTCTCAAATGGCTGCAATACAACTTGGAAGCGACAATTCAGAAGATAAAACAAGTTGAAAATACGACAGGGGAGTCAAAACAAAATTACTTTTATTGATTCCGAAAAGAAGGGATACATGAGGGCACATATATTACAAGCTATAAGGGTGCTTCATAAGATTTGATCCGTCCTTCAAGAAAGGCCAGCCTTGTCTTACAATCATCAGCAGCCCTGACAAACGCCTGCGACCTCAGCTCAGCCTCATTAAAGCTCGCCGTCTGGGCCAAGCGAGCTTCGACTTCAACCAAGGTTGCCCTCTGAGCTGACTCCTGCCGCGAGAGTTCGTCACTCTGAGCCTTAAGCTGCTCAAGCCGCGCAGTCTCTTCAAGACGCACTGGTTCAGCCTTGGAAAAGAGAAGATTTGCTTTCCTGATCATCTCCTTGGCCTTCTCAATTTTATCTTCAGCGTCAAGAAGAGCACTGCTAGAAGCATCTATTGCGTCCCCGGGCTCTACCTTCCTTGTCTCCAAGGATTTCAAGTCAGAAGAAATGGCCTTAGCGGCTTCCTGAGCGGCAAGATGAGCTTCATGCATCTGAGCGACAAGGTGCGCAAGCTGCTCATTAACTGAAGACTCCAGGTCTGAATGGCTAAGACGGCGCCATTCGTCTACATCCCTCTCAAGTTGGTCCACCAGAAGTTCTAATGCAGCGGCCTGGTCATCCCCTCCAAAGTCTCGGATACTCTCAATGCTTCAGAAGAGGACCACCTTCAAAGCAGAGAATGTGGTAGTCGAGCCTTTCAAAATCAAAGCGATGGATCGCTTCAAGCTCTTATAAAAGCTATCGACTAGCTCAGCTACAAATTCATTTTCGGCCTCAATCACTCCCAGCAGACGAGCAGCCCCTGAAGATTCCACTGGCTTTATTGACACCACTATGGAAGGAATAGTAGAAGCACTGGCTGCAGCAACGTGAGAGGTCATCGATGATCTCAGAGGAGTCTTCATTGAAACTAGTACGCTAGTCACAACCGAGGTCGGACTAGTGACTATTTCCAGGAGAGCGGGCTCAACCACCAGTGTTGGGGAAGTAGGACTTGTAATCACCCTCAGCTCCGCACCAGGCAAGATAGATGGTGCTGGCGAAACTGAAGGCACCTCACTCATTGATATAGTTGGAAGTGAGGTTGCCTCCGTGACTACCGTCCCCTCAATCTCTGTTCCTCTGGCTGGTTCAGGCTGATAAGAGGGCAGGTCACCATACAAAGCATCCAACTCAGCAGCATCCGCCGCGGTCGAAGTGCTTAGTTCACCCTTGGACTCTCAGGAAGACGGGTGGGCTCTCTTGAAGTCGATGCACCCAGAGGCGGAACACCTGCAATAAGACTTTGTTTAGGCAGGACATAACAAATGGCAAGAGTCAGAAGGACAAAACCTTACCAAAAGATAATGTCGCCTCAATCGTATTGGCAACTACATCAGTCTCTACGGGTTCCATCGAAAAATCTTTGGTGGAGTCAACACGAATGGCCGGCCCGTCTTCACTTGCCGAACCCTCCGTGGTCCACCCAAAATAGTTAGAAGCTTCGGGACTTCCTTTTGAAGTCCCAGCGCCCGAAGGACCTACATCAGCCGCATCATCTCCGGACTCTTCTGAGACGGCGAAATAGCCAGCCTCATCGCCCTCTTTATAAGTAAACAAGGGATCATAATGCTCCCCTTGTTCTCCGATAGCTTCAGCTCTCGGGCTTCTCACTGCCTCGTTGCCTGAATCACAAAGCAAATAATGAGCTGTCCGGAACACATAAAAAGTATATTACAAGGACGAAGTTGATCTTACCCGGGTCCGGAGCGGCTTCGCCGCTAGTCGGTTTAGGAGCCGACAATTCAGTTGCTAATGGGACAGGAGGATGAACCGCAGCAGAAGATCCGCCCTCTGCAACAACCGTAGGAGTGTCGCGACGAGGTTTCTTCACTACCCGCTTCCTACGAGATCCACCGTCCTGTTTTCGCTTGAGGGGGACGTCAGGATCTTCTTCCTCCACTTCTTCAACATTGGCATATTCTACAGGGGTCGTCCCCACCACGCCAGAAGTAGCTACTGGAGCCTTAGTACCTATTTCCGCTTCGAAGCGAGGACTTCCTGCATCCGAGGCTTCACTGTGATCAACGGCAATGAACTCCCCGAGGCCTGGGACGCGAACCCTTTTACCCTCGCCTTTCTCAGAGACCTTCCGCTTCAGCCGCTGAGAAATTAACTTCACACCAGAAGAATTAACAGAGAATCCGGTGGGTGTTTAGTTTGAGGTTGTATACCACTGGCAGAATCCCAGGGTCATTAGAAGGTTTGGAGTTCTTAGCGGCATGCACAGCCGCGCTTCGGTACAGCCAGCAATAAAGAACCGCCAGGCACGGGCTCCATCAATGAGGCTCCCCATGAAAGCCAGATTACTGTTTGGATTGCCCACGTACAGTTGGTCATATCCAAACTGACGGGCAAACCGAATTGGAACATAAGGCTCCAGGTAGCAGGTGTCCCCGCTTCTGTACAACAAATGTGAGGGCCAAATGCTGACAAGCCACTCAAAAATTCCCCGGCTCAATGACATCTGCCCTTCCCCCACGTCCTTGAACTCTTCACCATAGCCCGCATCCCGAATATAGGGGAAGCAGCGGAAAAGGCTATAGACGTCATAGCGGCACAGCAACTTACGGACCGCAGCCACGTAAGTCTTCAGCCATGAACATCCCTCGAATCGACGGAGAAGCGCCATTCGAACACCTTCTGGGGGTCCTCTCCGGCTTCAATCATGGAAGGACAATGAAGGGCGAACCACGCCATCAAATAAGTATATGGCAGGCCTATTCTGGGGTTTGGTCCGTCGCAGGGCAGAATAGTCCCCTTTCCCCGCTTCGTCGTTGGTGGCCTACAGAAAGCCTCCGTCAATGCGCGAAGGCCTCTCTGAATACAGCACACCATGGCCGAAAGAAGTCCAAGAGAACGACCATGGACTAGACGAACAGCAGGCAACAAGACAATCGGATGAATGACATCGCCCGATGAAGATGGCACCACACATCTCTTTAACCAGACCGTCAAGAAACCAGCCAGAAGTGCCTTCCGGGACGTCGGCCGACGAGCCTGATGGTGGAAACTCCGAAGAATATCGCCTTTCTCATAAGGGCCGTTATCTTCTTCCAAAACTAGATCCCCTTGAGAATGTTTTTGCATCCGGCTAAAGATGTCTTCATCAGCAACTCCACAATGAGCCACCTCAGGAGTATTTTCCATATCAGGGAACAAATAATCTCCCCAGCTCTTCAAGCTGCATGAAGCTCCCTTACTGCTTCCATGCATACTGGAGCAAATGTACAAGTGGCACATCAACTCCCGGTAGGTCTCAAACAAGGCGGGCTCCTGCTTCTCCAGAAGTGCCAATTCCACCTCGCACGGGAAATATTCTTTGTATGGGAGGGATCCCAAAGGCAAAGCAGAGACTTCCCACATCTCATGCAGAGCCATACCCAATTCGCCAACAGGGGTGAAGAAGATCCCTGTAGCCGGGCAGTATAACTCAAAGATGGCGTAGAAGTTCGCTACGCTCATCTGAATGCCATAACAGGTCGCCCTGACGGCTTCATAAAGATTCAGCCTCTCCAGATCCTCCTCGAAATGAGTAAGGACATATAGAGTCAAATCCCTCCACCATGCCTTCGGAGGGTGAATCCATCCTGGAGTCCTGAAATCAGTGGCGGGATAGTTGCCACGAACTTTAAAGAATTGATTCCCAAAGGTCTGCGCCACTGCAGGGTTTTCTACCACTGGGATGTCTGGGAGTACATTCCCAGGGTGGAGACCCATTATGCAACGAGGAGGCCCCGCTCTTGTGTAACAGGGTGAGGGAATTATCAACTTCCCTACGTGAACGGATTCCGTAGCCCAACTCACTTGCCACTGCATCTTCCGAGCCTTCGTCACGCATTGAAAGAAGGACAAAGGAAAATGCCGCTTATTAGACGGAAGATAGAACTTCTCGCCATCTAATTGGAAAATCCACTGCCCCTCTCCATCTAGCAGCTGGCGATCATGGTCTGGTGCCGCATCTCCGAACATGAAGCCGGGCTTCCGATAGATTTGTCGGTCAGAATCTTCAAGGGGAGCAGTGGTTAAGATGCTTCTCATGGCGCGCTGATCCCCACCATGAATAAGTGTATCTCGAGCAGGAGAGCTTCGCTTGCTGAATAAAGAGGCCTGCCCTTGGAATTGCAGGCTGACATTGCCATCTAGCCCCCTGGCCGTGCCAAATAGACTGTTCAAAGGACCAGGAGTATAGTGCACTGCAAAAACAAAGAAAAACTATGATTAGTTCATCAGCCAAACAAAGGCTAAAACAAAATGCAATTTTTGTTAAGGCATAGCCTCGCTTTCCGAGCGAAGCTGGCTCGAAGCATAGCTTCGCAGCTGCAGCGTAACTCCGCACTCCACACGAAGGCAGGATGTAGGAAAATATCCAAGTGTTAGCTTCGCTCTGGAAGTTTAGCCTCGAATAACAGAATGCAACAAAGCCCCAAGGGCTAACTTCGTCAGAAGGGGATTATTGCCTAAAGGGCATTAAAGTCCTTTTCAGTTACACTTCAAAGGACAGCTTCGCATCCTGTCATTCAACAGGATGTGAACCGCCTAAGGGATAGCTTCGCCTGGAAGCTTGAAGAAGAGACCCTTCGGTTCTAATATTCCCAGTTAAGAAATCTAGGAAAATTCAGGGAGTCGAATTCCCTAAGATTAACAGATCATAATTGATCATTTTGGGCTCATCTAAAGACAGCCAGCCAAAAATCGGCTTGAAGAGAGAGATGAAAGTCTCTGATCAAAAGGAAAAGATCCCTACCAGCGATCGGTCGTTCAATGACCGGAGGAGAAGGACCCTTCGTTGCAGAGGTTGCGACCTCTTTTCCTGCTCGCCTCCATTGAAGAACAGTGGAGGTTCTTGGATACTCAAGTAAAGAAGAAAAAAGAAGAAGAAGAGTCAAGTACTCGGGAAAATTCAAAGAGAAGTAATGCCTTCTCTCTCAGCCCGATGGGGCTTTTATAGGCTGATGATCGCCTGAAACGACGCCTCGATAAGAGCACAGGCTGTCGTTTCAAACTAATTTGAAACGGCGCCTAAAGCGCCTTCCTGAGAAGCGCTGATTCAGCCCCACTAAGGGCTAACTCCGCCACAAGTCAAGTGCTGACTTAGCGCGACGTATCGATAACTTCGCCAAAAAACATGCCTTAGCTCCGCTAAAAGTACAGTCCGAACTTCACAGATAATTCATGCTAGCTTCGCTGGAAGCTCGTTCCTGGTTCAGATGAGATCATGTCTTGAACTTCACACGAAGTTTAGCTCCGCCGGACCAATTCAAAGTGAAGGCAAAGCAAATCAGATAAGCAGAAAGTGAACTTTTATTGATTAAAAAGGAAAGGTACATTGATACTACTACATCAAGGTTGTGTTTCGTACAATAGAATCATTTGCTCAAAAGGCATACAAGTGGTCCTATCTACTACCAAGCCAAACCAACTGGACACGAAAGGCCTTCCTCCTGCACAAAACTGTAATCCTTCGCATAATGGCAGATGGTGCCACCAGGAAGTTGAACCTTCCGTAATCAAAATTGGCGAAGGACCGATTGTCACCAGAAGGCTGGATCTTCTTTGATGAAAATTGGCAATGGAGGATCCGAGACCTTACAGGTGACGTCAGCTTTCCCGAAGTGGATCATCTCAGATAAGCGACTACCAGCCTCGCCTCGAAGTGGATCATCTCGGATAAGCGACTGTCAACCTCTTCTGGGAACACACATCAGTTGCCCCAGTTTGTTCCTTCTGCTTAGGATTAAAGTTTCAACTGGAAAAGCAAGAGGAAACTTCTTGGTCTCTTTCATCAAGTCGAAAGATTGGCGAACATAGCTCACTACAATGCAAACTGAAACAAGTTAGCAGTAAGTCAAAGGAAAAGCTGCCAAGAAATGCTAAGTCAAATTCTTTGGGGCGAAGCAATTTATATCTGATTCAGTTAAGGATTGATTTCAGTTAAAGCAGAAGATAGCCTCGCTTGCATAGTGATGATGGGCTAGCTCAGCATAAGCCAAGTCCTAGCCTCGCCTATATGGCTAAGCCAGACTGATCCTGAGGGACGCAGTCTTGACCCCACCTATATGGCAAGACTGTCTCAACTTTGAAGAGACTAAGTCCCAAGTTTTGCCTGTGTGGCGAACTTAGCAGGCAAACATGCAATGATCTTTCTTTGATCAAGTCAAAATGATAACTTCACTGGGAAACAAGGCTGAAACCCTTCTCTGCAGATCAGTCAGATGCAAAATGAAGAACAAGGAAAATCAATCTCTGAGGCAGCTGTTAAAGCCAAATTAAGGGTTCCTAAAAGTTATCAGTTCATTGGTAAAGTCTCTGGATGACCGAGACCTACCGGTCCTTGGCCGGGTAATGACCAGAGTGGGCATCCCCACTAGTTCAGAGATCTGAGTATCTCTCTCTAATAACCAAGAGAAGAGAAGAGCAGACCACTTCTCTTCAGAGGACCTCAGGTGTCCTATTTATAGGCCTCATGGCCTGAGCGCTGCCGCTTCAAGCATAGAAACGCGAGCAGATTTAAGGCATTTATCGAGCCTTGAAAAAAGGAACGGTTTCCCTCGAAACCGTGCAAGGAAGAAATGATCTCCCTCATTAAGGCATTTATTAAGCTTTGAGAAAGGGAATATTCTCCCTCGGAAGCGCACAAAGGAGGAATGATCTCCCTCTATTAATGCAAGAGAGGTTATTCTAACCTCGAAAAAGGAGCAATCCTTCTCGTAACTGGCCGAAAGCAGTTGGCCTCGGAAAGGAACAGCATTCCAAAGCGAACTTATTCCGGGAGGCTCGGACGCGGAGCAACCCAGACGCGAAGCTACTCAGAGTCGTGAATCTACACGATTCTTCGGCGAATCTATCCCAAAGTAGGATTGAAAGCGAAGCTGAACTCAACCACCATGGCGACGTTCGTACTTCACATACCACCGATCAAAACAATTCAAAGTATTTCGAAGTCTGAGCCATTCCATTGCAAACTTTCGAAAACTTTAAAGGGGGTCTTGTTGACACTTTAAAAAAGACAAAATTCTTACTAGCCTGAACAATGTCTAAACTTGTTGACATTTACAAAAGACAATTGAAAGATAGGCTCATTGGTCGGAACAATGTCTAAACTTGTTGATATTTACAAAAGACAAGCGATAGACAAGCTGACGACCTGTTCTGTACTTGTTGACATTTACAAAAGACAAGTGACAGATAAGCTGACGATCAGTTTTCACCCATCTACGAGAGACAAGGAAGCAACTTGGACTCTACTGATCCAGTGAAGCAGACAGTAAGCCCAGATTGCCTCTAAAAAGACCTCAGCAGGTCTAAGATGCTAGCACTTAGCATCACATGAGCCCAAAGGGACAGCCTCGCCTGAGAGGCTAAGATCATCCAACTTCGCCTTGAAGCCATTCACAACTCCGCCAGGGAGCTAACTTATACCTTCGCCTGAAGTGCTCAGTTAACTCCGCAGAGAGAGTTAGCTTCGCTTGAAGCCACACACAACCGCGCAGAAGGATGTTCGGTAGCTTCGCCACAGACGATATCTAGCTCTGCTGAAGAGCTATCTTCTGACTTCGCCACATACGCCTTCCAGCTCCGCTGTGAGCTCAACGCGGCGACTCCGCTGCTGGTCTGCTATGGTCAACCTTTGACCAATTAAATCTCCAGATGAGATCAAATCTAATCAGGATTGAGATCAAATCCAATCAAGATCAAATCTGAGATCAAATTTGGCAGTTGATTGCCATAAATCTCTTGACTCTCCTAAAACGAGTAAGAGGATCAAGGGAGATCTTCCAACTATATGGAAAGGATCAAAACAGATCAAGAGGATCAACCGACCTGCTACTTCTAGCTTCGCAGAAGCTAATCCTAGCCTCGCAGCAAGGCTACTTTCCAGATTTAAACAGATTTGATTCAATCTGTTTTCATATTTTCAAGTGACAATTATACCTCTGCTCTCCCTATAAATAGCCCACCAGGGGCACAAGGAGAGGACACGACCTCCAGAGAGACGGCACGGGATCTCCACAAGCAGATACCTCCACACACGAGAAGACGACCTCCAGAGAGACGGCACAGGATCTCCACAAGCAGAGACCTCCACACACGAGAAGACGACCTCCATAGAGACGGCACGGGATCTCCACAGGCAAACTTCTCGAGAGGACGCACCGCGCGTGCATAGGCAAAGAGAGGCTAAACAGAGATCTATTCTCTTGCTTCTAAGAATTCAGAGACTTTAGAGAACTGCTTCTCTAATCAGGGTGCTGATACCCTAATACCTTCCTTCCTCTCAAGGAATCTCCGGAACCAGGCGAAGGAATTCCTAAGTGAAGGCGGTTTTGAGAAGTAACAAGGCGTTCTACCAACCTTCTGTTCTCCGATTCCCCGAATCAGGCGAGAAGGGAATCTCATCGCTCGCATCGTCAAAGGGACAAAGTGGTCGCGCGCTGACCAGACTCCTACCGGCACACTTCTCCAGAATCTCAGAGGAGATCTACTTGTAATCTTTTTAGAATACTTGTAATTTAGCTCCTCGACCCTTTTTTGTAAGTTTTCCCCCTTTGCAAATCAATGGAAAACATGAAGAACTTCATCTCTTGAAGAAGGAGAACCCTCAGGTATACGAGACACACTGGGAAGTGTTGTGCCACTTTCACATCTGCGGCCAAATAACCTCTTGGAGGAACAGGGGTGTCAAGCAGATGTCCTGAGCGAGTTACATATTCAATAGTATAAATGAGAAAGATAACCCAGTGACCAGCCTGGCTCCTTGCACTGACGAAGAAATTGCTGAGAGGATCAACACCTCTGTGAACTCTTACACCACGGAGTCAAATGAGGATACTTTCAAACCTGGTACGGTTTTTGAAAGTTTTCATCATCAGGCCCAAGTTCCCATTTCTGACCGGGCGTTGTTGGCGGGCTTCCTTATGCTATGGCTGAAGCGTTGTGTGGTGCCAACACTGCCACATGAAGTAATTATCGCCGATGTGTTGTACCCGGCGGTTTTGCTGGCCTACGGAAAGTCTATCGCCCTCCTTCCAGCAATGGTGGCTGGAATTCAAAGTGGATTACGGGCTTTGGTCAAAAGCCTGTGCCAAGAGGAGGCCATTGTAGACTCTGAGGGCAGGCCAGAGGTCGATTCGGAGGGAAGGCCGAGAGTGAAGACCCCTAACCCCAGGATCGAGCTTCCATATACGTACCTGATGGCCTAGTATGTTATGCACTGCCCTCCACTGATGACGGTGGTGCCTCTTTCTACAGGTTTTGTTCCCTTCGTGCAGAAGCTGGAGAATTTGAGCTAGTCTAAGTACTACATGTTCTTTGTTCAGAATGCATTCTAAACATTTTGAACTATCAGCTCGACCGTTGCTTCCCCCAGATTGCTGGTGCGTCTTACGGGGATAAATTTGCTGACCTTGCGGACCAGATGATTTCACAAGGCTGCCATCAGGAGTCTTCTGGTGGCTGATCAATATTTGGCCTAGATATCTGATCTTCCGGGAAGGAAATTCGTGTACAATCGAGCCTTACATGCACATTCGCTTCGCTTGGCAGTTCGGCTTTGATCAACTATATGTCGGCAAACCCAACGCTGGCCTCTGCTTCAGCGAAATTTATTTGAAGGTGCCCAGGCATGGTACTATAGTGTAGCTGGAGGGACAAAAGCTGTTTTTAGCTTGTCTCACAAGACGCCCAATTGTTATACCAGCCTCAATTTCTGCACCTGGTACTCCCTAGCTAGTAGGATGCCTGGTTTCAGAATAAATACCTCTTGCATTAAGAGCATCAAGGCGTCTTATAAGTACAAGTTAGAGTCCAACAAACGTATGCGAGGTATGGACGAGTATCAGGCAGCCGAGAGGGACACAGGAGGAGAAGCAGGGATGGGACCAATGGTAGCAGCACCTAAAGGGCAGCCCGCTAAAAAGAGTCGGCAAGCTGTGTCCGAACGTTCCCACGGCTCTGCTTCCAAGGGTGAGCTTATCCCGAAGAAGGCTAGGAGGGAATTGGAGGTTGAAGCTTCGATACCCAAAGTAGTTCCTCTTGTTATTGAAGAGCAGGGGAGGAAGAAGAAGAGAAGGAAGAAGTCTCCGTCCTTCACTCCCGCGGTCTGCGCAGCAGGGGCCCCGTGATCTTAGAAGAGGGGGAACTCGCGAGTGAACCCGTCATGGCTGAAGAGGCTGAGCAACCCGAAGTTGACTTGGTAGGAAGGGATGACGTTGAGATCCCAGGGGTGTCAACTCAGCCTAGGCCTTCTTCAGTTTATGAGAGAAGGGTTGAGATGCAACAGCCTGGGTCTCCCAGTGTATTGATGCCCACTTCACGGGTTGTCAATCCCAGCCCTACTACTGGGGTACTCAGTAGTAAGGTCCCGATTGCTGAGACCGCTTGTGTTGAACTGTCATCTTCATCGTCCGAAGAACATGGTATTATTCTAGCGAAGAAGTCGATTTCGGCGACGAACCCGCTCTTCCTGATACGAGCAAATTTTCGCATATTTCAGAGAAAGAGATACAGGGATGCGACCCTGTGACGGCTTCGCCGATAGCAATAATTGCTGCTACCGAAGGTACTCTCCTTGTCTTCTTGAACCGGCTCCTCCTCAAGTTAGGGAAGGGTTCTGACATTTCCTTTTGATTTTCTGCTATAGGACTGGCTGTCGACAGTGAAGCCACAACTTCCTCTCATATTGAGGAGATGATTCAAGAGCTGGCCCAGCAGGAGGGCCCTGAGGCTCCTATTATCGGAATGCCTCAAGAGAGCGCAACCGTCGAGGTCAGGGAGGCCTCAACCCCACATGACCTATCCAAGAATTCACCTCCTTCAGATCCTCAACTTGGTAAGAGAATACTGACGTATTGAATATTCTCCTTTTTACTGTTATTACTGACATTTTAGTGGTTTGCAGAGAGCACTGGGGCAGCTCAAGTAGAGGATCCTGCGACAAGCATTGACGCAGAAGATAGCACAGTTCAAATCTTGACCGGGGAAGCCGATGCCGCAAGGTTTGCTGTTACTTCTGTCGCAGTGGAGGCTGCCACGACAATAACCATCCCGGAGGTATCGGTGACTACCTCTATACCTGACGAACCTATCGTCGGCCTTACTCCTGTACCAGCTAAACTGGTTCCCGTCTCTCACACTGTCATGGAAAGGGAGCCCGGGAGCACATCAGCAGAGTTCTCTCTAGCTAATGACATCATGGAAGAGCTAGCACGTCAAATGGTGCAGCAATTTTGTAACGCCCCGAATCCACGGATACGGGGACGTCACTGCGACGTATATACGTAGGCCAGAAATTGCCCCACACGTATATACGCTAAGCAAAAAGTACAACAAGAAACAGAGTACACGACAAAGCGTGGTATCAATACATATGCCAACATAAAGAGTACACATACAAAGTTATCACAGGATATTATAAAGTATTACACACTACATGTGTATTACATCATAACCAAGTCCAAAAGAATATATACAAATATGTATACAAAAAGCTCACAAGTAGAAAGAGGATCTCGTGAGTCAAAAGGTAAGTCTGGCACGAAGGGACTGGAACTAGTCCGCCTGCTCGCTAAAGTAAGCTTGGTCCTCTGTGGATGGCTCCACTTCGTTCCAAGCTTCGGAATCTGAATATGCAAATCCAAGGAGTCAAGACATATAAACAATAAACGGACTACAGCCAAGTGGCTAAGAGACATGAATAAGTAGTATGAAACCATATAAGGAATATCAGCTAACAAGTATGAAAAGCATGAAGGGATAAAGTCCTAATACATTAGATTTACAGTTAACATCTTATTATTATTACTTGTCTTACTGTGATATCTAACTATGTGACCCAGCGTCCCAGAGCACATAGATCCATATCCTAGTAAAGCAAGGTTGTTATTGGAAATCAGCGGTTGTATCGACGAACTATGTTTACAGTGGACCCCGTACATGCCCGGGATAACGGTCCAGGATTGTTCCGTTGCTTGGTGACGGAAGCCAGCCGCTAGGCTAAACAGGAGGGACTTATGTATGCCCTTAATATGATGGTACCAGTAATAAAGGGAGCAAGCACTCCCCTCGGTCCCCTGGAGGCCCACAGGTCAGACCGGAACATGAGTTGCACAACATTCCTAAAAGCCACTGTAAACACGAACACATATCGATATCCGCATGTTTTCCCCCGACCCATGTGTAAGTTGGTCCATTTTATGCAAAAGTCAAGTGTATCATGCTTGGTTTAAGGGATGGCATGATAAGTGGTGATATTCACATTTTAACAAGTCATGGAGCGATGATATGTAATAACAAGTCATGAAGTAATATGAGATAATGTCTTTCAAGTAACATGTCATGTAGTACCAGTTAAGAAGCATGAACAAAAGTAATATGCCATACATGTATCAACAGTAAGATCAAATTTCAGAACAGAATCAACTAAGTCAAACAGTCAGAATTAGTCGACTAGGTGGAAGGGTTAGTCGACTAATAGGGGTCTTAAGTCGACTACTAGTCTGGATGAGTCGACTAAAACTGGGAAACAGAGAGTTGGGTTCTGTTTCAGGGAAAGTTAGTCGACTAGGGTTGTAAGGGTAGTCGACTAACAGGGAACTACTAGTCGACTAATGGATACCTAAGTCGACTAAGTCTAAGATACAGAGAGTTGATGTTTTATTTCAGGAAAACAGGAGTCGACTGGGGAGAAATGGGTAGTCGACTAAGGGTCTCTAGTCGACTGGAAATCTGGCCTAGTCGACTAAAACTGTGAAATCAGAAAGGTTAAGTTTCAACTACAGTGGATTAGTCGACTAGTCTCTAGGTATAGTCGACTAATCGTGGGAAAACAGCAAACAGAACAGATTTCTAGGGTTTTGTTTGAGGGTCTAAAAATGTGATTTTTATGGCTCAAGTGAACGTGAATTGTCAACACAAGTGCACAAAGGAGTTCACAAGTCTTGGTGAGTAGATATACTCACTAGGAAAGGTTCGATTGAAGCTTTACGAGTCCGGGAAGAGTGTGGTCGTCAAATGGCACCTATGTGATCCTTGGCGACGAAAAGAGCTACGATCCAAGCTCCAAATCAGTTGCTTGAGGTGGGGATGAAGTCCTTGAGGTGGTTCTTGGAGCTAGGGTTGAGGTTGAGAAGGAGGAGAGATCTCTTGGTGAGGGCTAGCACTTAGGTGAAATGAAGAAAAAGGGAAAAGAATGTAAAGAGATTGTTTATATAGGTGTTAGATTTTTGTAAAGGAGATGCAATTAAAGGAAATGAGAGGGGGTTTTGTGTAAATAGGGGGGTGAGATGAGTGTCCTTCTCCTTGGCCACTTGGCCGGCCATGGGGAGAGAGAGAATGAGTGGGATTTTAATGAGGAAGTAGGTGAGAAAATTGTGTGGGGTTGAAATTTTTGGAAGAGATTTGTATTTTGGAAAAATGGGAAAAATTTGTGGTTGTGGAGAAAGAGGAATAAAGGAAAAGGAAAAATGGAAAGAAATTCATAAGGAAGATATTTACTCTAACTTGGAAATTGAAAATATTGAAAACATGGATTCCTAGGTTTAAATCAAGTATGCGGAAAACATTTCGGAAAATACCGAAATCGTCCGAAATTCAAGCATCTCGGAACGACTCGTAAATTTTACCAAAAATCAATAATAATATATGAAGACTAATAGTGAAATCCTTTTTAAGAAATACTTTATAGTTTTAAAACTAAAAATCCCGGAATCAGTTATCTACCGACTCCGTTGGAGTTTTCATAATTTTATAAAATTCTCAGAAAAAGTATTCAAGTAGGGAATATGATTCTAAGAAATAAAGTCTAAAGGACCATCTATGAATTCCTAACTGTTTGAGAATTAAAATTCCAGGAATCGATCAGCGACACTGGTCGACACCGGTTTTGAAGAAATTTATTTTAATTCAGGAAAAATCCAGAAAATCATAGAAAATCTAATATATTGGAAAATGATAATTGAAAGTGAAATCGGTCAAATACAGGAAGTAAATCGAAAAATACGGTCGAAAAGCTGAATACGCAATTAAGTACGTATTCTGGGAACGGGGTATTACAATCCACCCACCTTACAAAAATTTCGTCCTCGAAATTTCATAAGGTGAAAGGTAACAGGAAAGGTAACAGATAGATAAGGATAAGAGGAAAGATAACAGTAGAAAAGAATAGAAGGAAAGAGTTTTTACCAAATCAAGATGTGAAGAGTTGAGGGTAACGCTCTCGGATAACATCCTCTCGTTCCCATGTGGCTTCTCCTGGTGCATGCCGGTTCCAAGACACCAACACTAATGGTATAGCCTTGTTCTTCAGTGTCTTCACACTCTTATCCAGAATGGCCATCGGCTGCTCCTGATATGATAAATCTGGCTGCAGTTCCAGTTCGGAATGATCCAAAATATGACTATCATCCTTTACATACTTCCTCAACTGTGATACGTGGAAAACATTGTGCACTCCCTCCAAAGATGGAGGTAAAGCCAATCTGTACGATACATCTCCCACACGGTCCAAGATCTCGAATGGGCCGATGTACCTCGGACTCAGCTTTCCACGAATACCGAACCGGATAACTCCCTTGGTAGGTGATATCTTTAAAAACACATGATCTCCTGCCTGGAACTCCAATGGCCTTCTCTGTGTGTCAGCCTAACTCTTCTGACGGCTCTGTGCTGCCCTGAGGTGGTCTCTGATGATTCTGACTTTCTCTGTTGTCTGAATCAGAATCTCTGGCCCCAAAAGTCTCCTCTCACCGACTTCATCCCAACAAATCGGTGACCGACACTTCCTTCCATACAATGCCTCAAAAGGTGCCATCTTGATACTTGCCTGATAGCTGTTGTTATAAGAAAACTCAGCCAAGTGAAGATGATCTTCCCAAGATCCCTTAAACTCAATCATGCAGGCCCTTAGCATATCTTCAAGAATCTGGATAGTCCTCTCAGATTGCCCGTCTGTCTGAGGATGATATGATGTACTGAATTTCAGACGGGTCCCCAAACTTTCTTGGAGACTCTCCCAAAAATGGGATCTGAATCTGGTGTCTCTATCTGAAACAATACTGACTGGAACTCCATGCAGTCGAACTATCTCCTTCAAGTACTTGTCTGCCAAGACCTCCGTTGACTGTCCCACCCTGAATGGTATAAAGTGAGCTGACTTGGTGAGACGGTCAATGATGACCCACACAGCATTGTTACCCTTAGGACTACGAGGTAATGCCGTGACAAAATCCATGGTGATGTGCTCCCACTTCCACTCAGGTATCGGTAAAGGTTGCAGAAGCCCAGCTGTCCTCTGATGCTCTATCTTTATCTGCTGGCACACCAGGCACTTGGCTACAAACTGAGCTATCTCCCTCTTCATAGCATTCCACCAAAACTGCTTCTTCAAGTCCTGATACATCTTGTTTCCCCCTGGGTGGATGGAATATGCTGAACTGTGTGCTTCTGCCAAAATCTTCTGTCTAACTTCCCCTTGGGGAACACAAATCCTGCTACCGAAATATAAGGCACCATCTGGATGAATACAGATATCAGTCCTCAATCCAGCCTCTACCTGAGCTCGGAATGTCTGTAACCTGGGATCTTCCTTCTGAGCTTCCCTGATCTCATCAATCAATGTTGACTGAATCTGCAAAGTCATGAACTGTCCTGCCTTCTCAGTCCTTCGAACTATCATCAAGTCCAAACTGATGAAGTCTCGAATCAACTCCTTCTGCTGAGTGAGCTGGACAAGCACTCTATTCTCTGGCATCCTGCTCAGTGCATCTGGAACTGTATTGACCTTGCCTGGATGATATTGCAAGTCAATATCATAGTCCGCCATCAATTCAAGCCATCTCCTCTGCCTCATATTCAACTCTTTCTGCGAGAAAATATACTTGAGGCTCTTATGATCCGTGTATATCAACACTTTATCTCCCAGAAGATAATGCCTCCAGATCTTCAAGGCAAAGATAACAGCTGCTAGCTCCAAGTCATGAGTTGGGTAATTCCGCTCATGAGTCTTCAGTTGCCTTGATGCATATGCTATAACATAACCATGTTGCATAAGCACACACCCCAGGCCTTTACCTGATGCATCACTGTAGATGACCATCCCTCCTCTACCTGAGGGAGTCCTCAAGATTGGAGCTGAAATGAGCCTCTGCTTCAATTGCTCAAATGCTGCAGTACACTCCTCTGTCCATATGTACCTTTCCCCTTTCCTGGTGAGCCTGGTCAATGGAGCTGCAATCCTAGAGAAATCCTGGACAAAGCGTCTGTAATATCCGGCAAGTCCAAGAAAACTCTTAATCTCAGTCACTGTCCTCGGAATCTGCCAATCCCTCACTGCCTGGACTTTGCTGGGGTCAACTGAAATCCCTTCTGCTGAAACTATGTGTCCAAGGAAAGCTATGCTGTCCAACCAGAAATCACACTTGCTCCTCTTAGCATGAAGCTGCTCCTGTTGGAGAGTCTGCAACACAATCCTCAAGTGTTCTGCATGCTCCCTGTTGCTCTTTGAATAGATCAGGATGTCATCTATGAAAACAACAACAAACTGATCCAGATAGGGTGAGAACACTCGGTTCATCAAATCCATGAAAACTGAAGGGGCATTGGTGACTCCGAAAGGCATAACTAGAAACTCATAGTGGCCATAACGGGTCCTGAATGCCGTCTTCGGGATATCCTCCTTCTTCACCCTCAGCTGATGGTAACCCGACTGCAAATCTAATTTAGAGAATACACGGGCTCCATGAAGCTGATCAAACAGATCATCAATCCTGGGTAAAGGATACTTGTTCTTGATGGTAACTTTGTTCAACTCCCTATAGTCAATACAAAGTCTCTTACCACCATCCTTCTTATTGGCCAACAGTACTGGAGCTCCCCATGGTGAAGTACTTGGCCTAATCAATCCCCTGTCTGAATATTCCTGCAGCTGCTTCTTCAAAATCTCTAACTCCGTCGGTGCCATCCTGTACGGAGCCTTGGATATAGGAGCTGCTCCTGGAACTGTGTCAATGGAGAACTCAATCATCCTTTCCGGTGGCAGTCCTGAAATCTCAGCAAACACCTCTGGGAATTCATCCCACACCGGTACCTTCTGCTTCTGAACCTCCGAAGTAGTCATCCGAGTCTTTCCCTTGGTAGACTTCACTTCTCCACTGAATTGGAACTCCGGTTGATGAGGGATTTGAAATTAATTTTCTTCTCCCTACAATCAATAACTGCATGGTACTGACTGAGCCAGGTCATGCCTAAGATCACGTCGTACCCTTTGGTGTCTAGTACGATCATATCTATGGCCAAGATCTTATCACAAAGTTCTACTGGACAATCAGTACAAACTCTAGAAGATATGACTACCCCATTCCCTGTACTAATCTCCCATTTGTGGTCTAAAGATTTAACAGGTATAGAATGCAAAGCCACAAAATGGTCTGAGATATAACAATGGGATGCACCTGAATCGAAGAGAGCGAGAACAGGTTTTGAATGAACTCTGATGTTACCTGTTATCACTTCCTCTGAAGTCTCAGCCTCTTCTGCTGTAAGAGTGTAAGCCTGACCTCTACCACGCCCTGCTGCAGTCCTGGCTCCTCTCTGGACTGGGCGAACAACATGCTGTGGCGGAAGGGGAAGAGCTCTCCTCATCACTGGTCCCTGATTCCTCTGCCCAAGTGGCCCTGGTAGCACTCTCTGTCCATTGGGTCCTGGAAGTGCTGGCAAAGTCTGGTTGGCTATCCCCAATCTCCTGTGTGGACAGGTCTCTATAGAATGATCCCGTGATCCACACACCAAACACAACCCATTTGCCCTCCGGCAATTCTGTCGGATATGCCCTGGCTTCTGACAATAACTGCAGAAAGAAACTGGTTGGGCCGTCTGGTAAGGAGCTGGCCTGAAAGGTTGCCTCTGAACTTTTGCTGCTCTATATGGGCCTCCTCTTCCCATTGGTACAAATGGCCTCTTCATGGCCTGGTTCCCCATCTGGTCAACCTTCTTCTTCTCAAGCCCACGCTCAACTTCTCGAGCTATGGTGAGAACCTCCGAATAAGTCTTCAACTGCTGGGGCATCAGGAAAACTTGTATGTCCATCTGCAGACCCTGCTGGAACCTGCTTGCCCGCTTCTCCTCATCCGTCACCATGTACGGAGCAAAGCGGCTCAATCTAAGAAACTCTGCAGCATACTCGTCCACGGACTTGCTCCCTTGCTGGAGCCTGATAAACTGCTCTTCCATGTCCTTCTGTGCAGTAGCTGGGAAGAATCTGGCATAGAAGCTCTTGGAGAATGTGTCCCAGGAGACAGGCTTCTCCAGTCTGGCCTCTTCAGCAAGCCACCAAGTTCTAGCAACATCTTTCAACTGAATCTTGGCGACCTCAACTTGGTTCTCCTTTGGTACCCTGGCTGCATTCAGCAGATCTGTGGTATCTGTCAACCACTGTTCAGCATCCAATGGTTTCTCGCCTCCCGTGAAGATGGCTGGCTGCAGCCTCCTGAAGTCTGAAATGTTTCCCGGCCTCTGCTCTTTCGGTGCTGCCAATTCTTGCCTGAGGAGTTCAGTCTGCTGCTGCTGGTTTTCCATCATGGTCTGAATGACCTTCAAAATATCCACATTCTCCCCTGTGGGTCCATTCGAAGCTTGCCCCGAGTGGTTACGGCCCGTCCTTCGCTCCATACCGAGTTGGGAAAGATAACTGGAATTTGGAAACAAATGGAAGGAGTTTAGGATACAAGGGAAGGAATCAAGAAGGAATCAAGGAGGACTTAATAACTTTGTATATTATAGTTGGCATCAGCAAATTATTAAAATTTGCCGCTCGATTGTACTTCAGGTGTGAGAGCCTAGGCTCTGATACCAACCTGTAACGCCCCGAATCCACGGATACGGGGACGTCACTGCGACGTATATACGTAGGCCAGAAATTGCCCCACACGTATATACGCTAAGCAAAAAGTACAACAAGAAACAGAGTACACGACAAAGCGTGGTATCAATACATATGCCAACATAAAGAGTACACATACAAAGTTATCACAGGATATTATAAAGTATTACACACTACATGTGTATTACATCATAACCAAGTCCAAAAGAAATATATACAAATATGTATACAAAAAGCTCACAAGTAGAAAGAGGATCTCGTGAGTCAAAAGGTAAGTCTGGCACGAAGGGACTGGAACTAGTCCGCCTGCTCGCTAAAGTAAGCTTGGTCCTCTGTGGATGGCTCCACTTCGTTCCAAGCTTCGGAATCTGAATATGCAAATCCAAGGAGTCAAGACATATAAACAATAAACGGACTACAGCCAAGTGGCTAAGAGACATGAATAAGTAGTATGAAACCATATAAGGAATATCAGCTAACAAGTATGAAAAGCATGAAGAGATAAAGTCCTAATACATTAGATTTACAGTTAACATCTTATTATTATTACTTGTCTTACTGTGATATCTAACTATGTGACCCAGCGTCCCAGAGCACATAGATCCATATCCTAGTAAAGCAAGGTTGTTATTGGAAATCAGCGGTTGTATCGACGAACTATGTTTACAGTGGACCCCGTACATGCCCGGGATAACGGTCCAGGATTGTTCCGTTGCTTGGTGACGGAAGCCAGCCGCTAGGCTAAACAGGAGGGACTTATGTATGCCCTTAATATGATGGTACCAGTAATAAAGGGAGCAAGCACTCCCCTCGGTCCCCTGGAGGCCCACAGGTCAGACCGGAACATGAGTTGCACAACATTCCTAAAAGCCACTGTAAACACGAACACATATCGATATCCGCATGTTTTCCCCCGACCCATGTGTAAGTTGGTCCATTTTATGCAAAAGTCAAGTGTATCATGCTTGGTTTAAGGGATGGCATGATAAGTGGTGATATTCACATTTTAACAAGTCATGGAGCGATGATATGTAATAACAAGTCATGAAGTAATATGAGATAATGTCTTTCAAGTAACATGTCATGTAGTACTAGTTAAGAAGCATGAACAAAAGTAATATGCCATACATGTATCAACAGTAAGATCAAATTTCAGAACAGAATCAACTAAGTCAAACAGTCAGAATTAGTCGACTAGGTGGAAGGGTTAGTCGACTAATAGGGGTCTTAAGTCGACTACTAGTCTGGATGAGTCGACTAAAACTGGGAAACAGAGAGTTGGGTTCTGTTTCAGGGAAAGTTAGTCGACTAGGGTTGTAAGGGTAGTCGACTAACAAGGAACTACTAGTCGACTAATGGATACCTAAGTCGACTAAGTCTAAGATACAGAGAGTTGATGTTTTATTTCAGGAAAACAGGAGTCGACTGGGGAGAAATGGGTAGTCGACTAAGGTCTCTAGTCGACTGGAAATCTGGCCTAGTCGACTAAAACTGTGAAATCAGAAAGGTTAAGTTTCAACTACAGTGGATTAGTCGACTAGTCTCTAGGTATAGTCGACTAATCGTGGGAAAACAGCAAACAGAACAGATTTCTAGGGTTTTGTTTGAGGGTCTAAAAATGTGATTTTTATGGCTCAAGTGAACGTGAATTGTCAACACAAGTGCACAAAGGAGTTCACAAGTCTTGGTGAGTAGATATACTCACTAGGAAAGGTTCGATTGAAGCTTTACGAGTCCGGGAAGAGTGTGGTCGTCAAATGGCACCTATGTGATCCTTGGCGACGAAAAGAGCTACGATCCAAGCTCCAAATCAGTTGCTTGAGGTGGGGATGAAGTCCTTGAGGTGGTTCTTGGAGCTAGGGTTGAGGTTGAGAAGGAGGAGAGATCTCTTGGTGAGGGCTAGCACTTAGGTGAAATGAAGAAAAAGGGAAAAGAATGTAAAGAGATTGTTTATATAGGTGTTAGATTTTTGTAAAGGAGATGCAATTAAAGGAAATGAGAGGGGGTTTTGTGTAAATAGGGGGGTGAGATGAGTGTCCTTCTCCTTGGCCACTTGGCCGGCCATGGGGAGAGAGAGAATGAGTGGGATTTTAATGAGGAAGTAGGTGAGAAAATTGTGTGGGGTTGAAATTTTTGGAAGAGATTTGTATTTTGGAAAAATGGGAAAAATTTGTGGTTGTGGAGAAAGAGGAATAAAGGAAAAGGAAAAATGGAAAGAAATTCATAAGGAAGATATTTACTCTAACTTGGAAATTGAAAATATTGAAAACATGGATTCCTAAGTTTAAATCAAGTATGCGGAAAACATTTCGGAAAATACCGAAATCGTCCGAAATTCAAGCATCTCGGAACGACTCGTAAATTTTACCAAAAATCAATAATAATATATGAAGACTAATAGTGAAATCCTTTTTAAGAAATACTTTATAGTTTTAAAACTAAAAATCCCGGAATCAGTTATCTACCGACTCCGTTGGAGTTTTCATAATTTTATAAAATTCTCAGAAAAAGTATTCAAGTAGGGAATATGATTCTAAGAAATAAAGTCTAAAGGACCATCTATGAATTCCTAACTGTTTGAGAATTAAAATTCCAGGAATCGATCAGCGACACTGGTCGACACCGGTTTTGAAGAAATTTATTTTAATTCAGGAAAAATCCAGAAAATCATAAAAAATCTAATATATTGGAAAATGATAATTGAAAGTGAAATCGGTCAAATATAGGAAGTAAATCGAAAAATACGGTCGAAAAGCTGAATACGCAATTAAGTA
>JAVJIF010031884.1:0-120354 GCA_038442645.1 Agave tequilana | reverse complement strand
CCACGGATACGGGGACGTCACTGCGACGTATATACGTAGGCCAGAAATTTGCCCCACACGTATATACGCTAAGCAAAAAGTACAACAAGAAACAGAGTACACGACAAAGCGTGGTATCAATACATATGCCAACATAAAGAGTACACATACAAAGTTATCACAGGATATTATAAAGTATTACACAATACATGTGTATTACATCATAACCAAGTCCAAAAGAAATATATACAAATATGTATACAAAAAGCTCACAAGTAGAAAGAGGATCTCGTGAGTCAAAAGGTAAGTCTGGCACGAAGGGACTGGAACTAGTCCGCCTGCTCGCTAAAGTAAGCTTGGTCCTCTGTGGATGGCTCCACTTCGTTCCAAGCTTCGGAATCTGAATATGCAAATCCAAGGAGTCAAGACATATAAACAATAAACGGACTACAGCCAAGTGGCTAAGATACATGAATAAGTAGTATGAAACCATATAAGGAATATCAGCTAACAAGTATGAAAAGCATGAAGGGATAAAGTCCTAATGCATTAGATTTACAGTTAACATCTTATTATTATTACTTGTCTTACTGTGATATCTAACTATGTGACCCAGCATCCCAGAGCACATAGATCCATATCCTAGAAAAGCAAGATTGTTATTGGAAATCAGCGGTTGTATCGACGAACTATGTTTACAGTGGACCCCGTACATGCCCGGGATAACGGTCCAGGATTGTTCCGTTGCTTGGTGACGGAAGCCAGCCGCTAGGCTAAACAGGAGGGACTTATGTATGCCCTATATGATGGTACCAGTAATAGAGGGAGCAAGCACTCCCCTCGGTCCCCTGGAGGCCCACAGGTCAGACCGGAACATGAGTTGCACAACATTCCTAAAAGCCACTGTAAACACGAACACATATCGATATCCGCATGTTTTCCCCCGACCCATGTGTAAGTTGGTCCATTTTATGCAAAAGTCAAGTGTATCATGCTTGGTTTAAGGGATGGCATGATAAGTGGTGATATTCACATTTTAACAAGTCATGGAGCGATGATATGTAATAACAAGTCATGAAGTAATATGAGATAATGTCTATCAAGTAACATGTCATGTAGTACCAGTTAAGAAGCATGAACCAAAGTAATATGCCATACATGTATCAACAGTAAGATCAAATTTCAGAACAGAATCAACTAAGTCAAACAGTCAGAATTAGTCGACTAGGTGGGAGGGTTAGTCGACTATTAGGGGTCTTAAGTCGACTACTAGTCTGGATGAGTCGACTAAAACTGGGAAACAGAGAGTTGGGTTCTGTTTCAGGGAAAGTTAGTCGACTAGGGTTGTAAGGGTAGTCGACTAACAGGGAACTACTAGTCGACTAATGGATACCTAAGTCGACTAAGTCTGAGATACAGAGAGTTGATGTTTAATTTCAGGAAAACAGGAGTCGACTGGGGAGAAATGGGTAGTCGACTAGGGGTCTCTAGTCGACTGGAAATCTGGCCTAGTCGACTAAAACTGTGAAATCAGAAAAGGTTAAGTTTCAACTACAGTGGATTAGTCGACTAGTCTCTAGGTATAGTCGACTAATCGTGGGAAAACAGCAAACAGAACAGATTTCTAGGGTTTTGTTTGAGGGTCTAAAAATGTGATTTTTATGGCTCAAGTGAACATGAATTGTCAACACAAGTGCACAAAGGAGTTCACAAGTCTTGGTGAGTAGATATACTCACCAGGAAAGGTTCGATTGAAGCTTTACGAGTCCGGGAAGAGTGTGGTCGTCAAATGGCACCTATGTGATCCTTGGCGACGAAAAGAGCTACGATCCAAGCTCCAAATCAGTTGCTTGAGGTGGGGATGAAGTCCTTGAGGTGGTCCTTGGAGCTAGGGTTGAGGTTGAGAAGGAGGAGAGATCTCTTGGTGAGGGCTAGCACTTAGGTGAAATGAAGAAAAAGGGAAAAGAATGTAAAGAGATTGTTTATATAGGTGTTAGATTTTTGTAAAGGAGATGCAATTAAAGGAAATGAGAGGGGGTTTTGTGTAAATAGGGGGGTGAGATGAGTGTCCTTCTCCTTGGCCACTTGGCCGGCCATGGGGAGAGAGAGAATGAGTGGGATTTTAATGAGGAAGTAGGTGAGAAAATTGTGTGGGGTTGAAATTTTTGGAAGAGATTTGTATTTTGGAAAAATGGGAAAAATGTGTGGTTGTGGAGAAAGAGGAATAAAGGAAAAGGAAAAATGGAAAGAAATTCATAAGGAAGATATTTACTCTAACTTGGAAATTGAAAATATTGAAAACATGGATTCCTAGGTTTAAATCAAGTATGCGGAAAACATTTCGGAAAATACCGAAATCGTCCGAAATTCAAGTATCTCGGAACGACTCGTAAATTTTACCAAAAATCAATAATAATATATGAAGACTAATAGTGAAATCCTTTTTAAGAAATACTTTATAGTTTTAAAACTAAAAATCCCGGAATCAGTTATCTACCGACTCCGATGGAATTTTCATAAAATCATAAAATTCTCAGAAAAAGTATTTAAGTAGGGAATATGATTCTAAGAAATAAAGTCTAAAGGACCATCTAGAAATTCCTAACTGTTTGAGAATTAAAATTCCAGGAATCGATCAGCGACACTGGTCGACACCGGTTTTGAAGAAATTTATTTTAATTCAGGAAAAATCCAGAAAATCATAGAAAATCTAATATATTGGAAAATGATATTTGAAAGTGAAATCGGTCAAATACAGGAAGTAAATCGAAAAATACGGTCGAAAAGCTGAATACGCAACTAAGTACGTATTCTGGGAACAGGGTATTACAATCCACCCACCTTACAAAAATTTCGTCCTCGAAATTTCATAAGGTGAAAGGTAACAGGAAAGGTAACAGATAGATAAGGATAAGAGGAAAGATAACAGTAGAAAAGAATAGAAGGAAAGAGTTTTTTACCAAATCAAGATGTGAAGAGTTGAGGGTAACGCTCTCGGATAACATCCTCTCGTTCCCATGTGGCCTCTCCTGGTGCATGCCGGTTCCAAGACACCAACACTAATGGTATAGCCTTGTTCTTCAGTGTCTTCACACTCTTACCCAGAATGGCCATCGGCTGCTCCTGATATGATAAATCTGGCTGCAGTTCCAGTTCTGAATGATCCAAAATATGACTATCATCCTTTACATACTTCCTCAACTGTGATACGTGGAAAACATTGTGCACTCCCTCCAAAGATGGAGGTAAAGCCAATCTGTACGATACATCTCCCACACGGTCCAAGATCTCGAATGGGCCGATGTACCTCGGACTCAGCTTTCCACGAATACCGAACCGGATAACTCCCTTGGTAGGTGATATCTTTAAAAACACATGATCTCCTGCCTGGAACTCCAATGGCCTTCTCTGAGAATCTGCCCAACTCTTCTGACGGCTCTGTGCTGCCCTGAGGTGGTCTCTGATGATTCTGACTTTCTCTGTGGTCTGAATCAGAATCTCTGTCCCCAAAAGTCTCCTCTCACCGACTTCATCCCAACAAATCGGTGACCGACACTTCCTTCCATACAATGCCTCAAAAGGTGCCATCTTGATACTTGCCTGATAGCTGTTGTTATAAGAAAACTCAGCCAAGTGAAGATGATCTTCCCAAGATCCCTTAAACTCAATCATGCAGGCCCTTAGCATATCTTCAAGAATCTGGATAGTCCTCTCAGATTGCCCGTCTGTCTGAGGATGATATGATGTACTGAATTTCAGACGGGTTCCCAAACTTTCTTGGAGACTCTCCCAGAAATGGGATCTGAATCTGGTGTCTCTATCTGAAACAATACTGACTGGAACTCCATGCAGACGAACTATCTCTTTCATGTACTTGTCTGCCAAGACCTCCGTTGACTGTCCCACCCTGAATGGTATAAAGTGAGCTGACTTGGTGAGACGGTCAATGATGACCCACACAGCATTGTTACCCTTAGGACTACGAGGTAATGCCGTGACAAAATCCATGGTGATGTGCTCCCACTTCCACTCAGGTATTGGTAAAGGTTGTAGAAGTCCAGCTGACCTCTGATGCTCTATCTTTATCTGCTGGCACACCAGGCACTTGGCTACAAACTGAGCTATCTCCCTCTTCATAGCATTCCACCAAAACTGCTTCTTCAAGTCCTGATACATCTTGTTTCCCCCTGGGTGGATGGAATATGCTGAACTGTGTGCTTCTGCCAAAATCTTCTGTCTAACTTCCCCTTGGGGAACACAAATCCTGCTACCGAAATATAAGGCACCATCTGGATGAATACAGATATCAGTCCTCAATCCAGCCTCTACCTGAGCTCGGAATGTCTGTAACCTGGGATCTTCCTTCTGAGCTTCCCTGATCTCATCAATCAATGTTGACTGAATCTGCAAAGTCATGAACTGTCCTGTCTTCTCAGTCCTTCGAACTAACATCAAGTCCAATCTGATGAAGTCTCGAATCAACTCCTTCTGCTGAGTGAGCTGGACAAGCACTCTATTCTCTGGCATCCTGCTCAGTGCATCTGGAACTGTATTGACCTTGCCTGGATGATATTGCAAGTCAATATCATAGTCTGCCATCAATTCAAGCCATCTCCTCTGCCTCATATTCAACTCTTTCTGCGAGAAAATATACTTGAGGCTCTTATGATCCGTGTATATCAACACTTTATCTCCCAGAAGATAATGCCTCCAGATCTTCAAGGCAAAGATAACAGCTGCTAGCTCCAAGTCATGAGTTGGGTAATTCCGCTCATGAGTCTTCAGTTGCCTTGATGCATATGCTATAACATAACCATGTTGCATAAGCACACACCCCAGGCCTTTACCTGATGCATCACTGTAGATGACCATCCCTCCTCTACCTGAGGGAGTCCTCAAGATTGGAGCTGAAATGAGCCTCTGCTTCAATTGCTCAAATGCTGCAGTACACTCCTCTGTCCATATGTACCTTTCCCCTTTCCTGGTGAGCCTGGTCAATGGAGCTGCAATCCTAGAGAAATCCTGGACAAAGCGTCTGTAATATCCGGCTAGTCCAAGAAAACTCTTAATCTCAGTCACTGTCCTCGGAATCTGCCAATCCCTCACTGCCTGGACTTTGCTGGGGTCAACTGAAATCCCTTCTGCTGAAACTATGTGTCCAAGGAAAGCTATGCTGTCCAACCAGAAATCACACTTGCTCCTCTTAGCATGAAGCTGCTCCTGCTGGAGAGTCTGCAACACAATCCTCAAGTGTTCTGCATGCTCCCTGTTGCTCTTTGAATAGATCAGGATGTCATCTATGAAAACCACAACAAACTGATCCAGATAGGGCGAGAACACTCGGTTCATCAAATCCATGAAAACTGAAGGGGCATTGGTGACTCCAAAAGGCATAACTAGAAACTCATAGTGGCCATAACGGGTCCTGAATGCCGTCTTCGGGATATCCTCCTTCTTCACCCTCAGCTGATGGTAACCCGACTGCAAATCTAATTTAGAGAATACACGGGCTCCATGAAGCTGATCAAACAGATCATCAATCCTGGGTAAAGGATACTTGTTCTTGATGGTAACTTTGTTCAACTCCCTATAGTCAATACAAAGTCTCTTACCACCATCCTTCTTATTGGCCAACAGTACTGGAGCTCCCCATGGTGAAGTACTTGGCCTAATCAATCCCCTGTCTGAGTATTCCTGCAGTTGCTTCTTCAGAATCTCTAACTCCGTCGGTGCCATCCTGTACGGAGCCTTAGATATGGGAGCTGCTCCTGGAACTGTGTCAATAGAGAACTCGATCATCCTTTCCGGTGGCAGTCCTGAAATCTCAGCAAACACCTCTGGGAATTCATCCCACACCGGTATCTTCTGCTTCTGAACCTCCGAAGTAGCCATCCGTGTCTTTCCCTTGGTAGACTTCACTTCTCCACTGAATTGGAACTCCGGTTGATGAGGGATTCTGAAATTTATTTTCTTCTCCCTACAATCAATAACTGCATGGTACTGACTGAGCCAGGTCATGCCTAAGATCACGTCGTACCCTTTGGTGTCTAGCACGATCATATCTATGGCCAAGATCTTATCACAAAGTTCTACTGGACAATCAGTACAAACTCTAGAAGATATGACTACCCCATTCCCTGTACTAATCTCCCATTTGTGGTCTAAAGATTTAACAGGTATAGAATGCAAAGCCACAAAATGGTCTGAGATATAACAGTGGGATGCTCCTGAATCGAAGAGTGCGAGAACAGGTTTTGAATGAACTCTGATGTTACCTGTTATCACTTCCTCTGAAGTCTCAGCCTCTTCTGCTGTAAGAGCGTAAGCCTGACCTCTACCACGCCCTGCTGCAGTCCTGGCTCCTCTCTGGACTGGGCGAACAACATGCTGTGGCGGAAGGGGAAGAGCTCTCCTCATCACTGGTCCCTGATTCCTCTGCCCAAGTGGCCCTGGTAGCACTCTCTGTCCATTGGGTCCTGGAAGTGCTGGCAAAGTCTGGTTGGCTACCCCCAATCTCCTGTGTGGACAGGTCTCTATAGAATGATCCCGTGATCCACACACCAAACACAACCCATTTGCCCTCCGGCAATTCTGTCGGATATGCCCTGGCTTCTGACAATAACTGCAGAAAGAAACTGGTTGGGCCGTCTGGTAAGGAGCTGGCCTGAAAGGTTGCCTCTGAACTTTCGCTGCTCTATATGGGCCTCCTCTTCCCATTGGTACAAATGGCCTCTTCATGGCCTGGTTCCCCATCTGGTCAACCTTCTTCTTCTCAAGCCCACGCTCCACCTCCCGAGCTATGGTGAGAACCTCCGAATAAGTCTTCAACTGCTGGGGCATCAGGAAAACTTGTATGTCCATCTGCAGACCCTGCTGGAACCTGCTTGCCCGCTTCTCCTCATCCGTCACCATGTACGGAGCAAAGCGGCTCAATCTAAGAAACTCTGCAGCATACTCGTCCACGGACTTGCTCCCTTGCTGGAGCCTGATAAACTGCTCTTCCATGTCCTTCTGTGCAGTAGCTGGGAAGAATCTGGCATAGAAGCTCTTGGAGAATGTGTCCCAGGAGACAGGCTTCTCCAGTCTGGCCTCTTCAGCAAGCCACCAAGTTCTAGCAACATCTTTCAACTGAATCTTGGCGACCTCAACTTGGTTCTCCTTTGGTACCCTGGCTGCATTCAGCAGATCTGTGGTATCTGTCAACCACTGTTCAGCATCCAATGGTTTCTCGCCTCCCGTGAAGATGGCTGGCTGCAGCCTCCTAAAGTCTGAAATGTTTCCCGGCCTCTGCTCTTTCGGTGCTGCCAATTCTTGCCTGAGGAGTTCAGTCTGCTGCTGCTGGTTTTCCATCATGGTCTGAATGACCTTCAAAATATCCACATTCTCCCCTGTGGGTCCATTCGAAGCTTGCCCCGAGTGGTTACGGCCCGTCCTTCGCTCCATACCGAGTTGGGGAAAGATAACTGGAATTTGGAAACAAATGGAAGGAGTTTAGGATACAAGGGAAGGAATCAAGAAGGAATCAAGGAGGACTTAATAACTTTGTATATTATAGTTGGCATCAGCAAATTATTAAAATTTGCCGCTCGATTGTACTTCAGGTGTGAGAGCCTAGGCTCTGATACCAACCTGTAACGCCCCGAACCCACGGATACGGGGACGTCACTGCGACGTATATACGTAGGCCAGAAATTTGCCCCACACGTATATACGCTAAGCAAAAAGTACAACAAGAAACAGAGTACACGACAAAGCGTGGTATCAATACATATGCCAACATAAAGAGTACACATACAAAGTTATCACAGGATATTATAAAGTATTACACAATACATGTGTATTACATCATAACCAAGTCCAAAAGAAATATATACAAATATGTATACAAAAAGCTCACAAGTAGAAAGAGGATCTCGTGAGTCAAAAGGTAAGTCTGGCACGAAGGGACTGGAACTAGTCCGCCTGCTCGCTAAAGTAAGCTTGGTCCTCTGTGGATGGCTCCACTTCGTTCCAAGCTTCGGAATCTGAATATGCAAATCCAAGGAGTCAAGACATATAAACAATAAACGGACTACAGCCAAGTGGCTAAGAGACATGAATAAGTAGTATGAAACCATATAAGGAATATCAGCTAACAAGTATGAAAAGCATGAAGGGATAAAGTCCTAATGCATTAGATTTACAGTTAACATCTTATTATTATTACTTGTCTTACTGTGATATCTAACTATGTGACCCAGCGTCCCAGAGCACATAGATCCATATCCTAGTAAAGCAAGGTTGTTATTGGAAATCAGCGGTTGTATCGACGAACTATGTTTACAGTGGACCCCGTACATGCCCGGGATAACGGTCCAGGATTGTTCCGTTGCTTGGTGACGGAAGCCAGCCGCTAGGCTAAACAGGAGGGACTTATGTATGCCCTATATGATGGTACCAGTAATAGAGGGAGCAAGCACTCCCCTCGGTCCCCTGGAGGCCCACAGGTCAGACCGGAACATGAGTTGCACAACATTCCTAAAAGCCACTGTAAACACGAACACATATCGATATCCGCATGTTTTCCCCCGACCCATGTGTAAGTTGGTCCATTTTATGCAAAAGTCAAGTGTATCATGCTTGGTTTAAGGGATGGCATGATAAGTGGTGATATTCACATTTTAACAAGTCATGGAGCGATGATATGTAATAACAAGTCATGAAATAATATGAGATAATGTCTATCAAGTAACATGTCATGTAGTACCAGTTAAGAAGCATGAACCAAAGTAATATGCCATACATGTATCAACAGTAAGATCAAATTTCAGAACAGAATCAACTAAGTCAAACAGTCAGAATTAGTCGACTAGGTGGGAGGGTTAGTCGACTATTAGGGGTCTTAAGTCGACTACTAGTCTGGATGAGTCGACTAAAACTGGGAAACAGAGAGTTAGGTTCTGTTTCAGGGAAAGTTAGTCGACTAGGGTTGTAAGGGTAGTCGACTAACAGGGAACTACTAGTCGACTAATGGATACCTAAGTCGACTAAGTCTGAGATACAGAGAGTTGATGTTTAATTTCAGGAAAACAGGAGTCGACTGGGGAGAAATGGGTAGTCGACTAGGGGTCTCTAGTCGACTGAAAATCTGGCCTAGTCGACTAAAACTGTGAAATCAGAAAAGGTTAAGTTTCAACTACAGTGGATTAGTCGACTAGTCTCTAGGTATAGTCGACTAATCGTGGGAAAACAGCAAACAGAACAGATTTCTAGGGTTTTGTTTGAGGGTCTAAAAATGTGATTTTTATGGCTCAAGTGAACATGAATTGTCAACACAAGTGCACAAAGGAGTTCACAAGTCTTGGTGAGTAGATATACTCACCAGGAAAGGTTCGATTGAAGCTTTACGAGTCCGGGAAGAGTGTGGTCGTCAAATGGCACCTATGTGATCCTTGGCGACGAAAAGAGCTACGATCCAAGCTCCAAATCAGTTGCTTGAGGTGGGGATGAAGTCCTTGAGGTGGTCCTTGGAGCTAGGGTTGAGGTTGAGAAGGAGGAGAGATCTCTTGGTGAGGGCTAGCACTTAGGTGAAATGAAGAAAAAGGGAAAAGAATGTAAAGAGATTGTTTATATAGGTGTTAGATTTTTGTAAAGGAGATGCAATTAAAGGAAATGAGAGGGGGTTTTGTGTAAATAGGGGGGTGAGATGAGTGTCCTTCTCCTTGGCCACTTGGCCGGCCATGGGGAGAGAGAGAATGAGTGGGATTTTAATGAGGAAGTAGGTGAGAAAATTGTGTGGGGTTGAAATTTTTGGAAGAGATTTGTATTTTGGAAAAATGGGAAAAATGTGTGGTTGTGGAGAAAGAGGAATAAAGGAAAAGGAAAAATGGAAAGAAATTCATAAGGAAGATATTTACTCTAACTTGGAAATTGAAAATATTGAAAACATGGATTCCTAGGTTTAAATCAAGTATGCGGAAAACATTTCAGAAAATACCGAAATCGTCCGAAATTCAAGTATCTCGGAACGACTCGTAAATTTTACCAAAAATCAATAATAATATATGAAGACTAATAGTGAAATCCTTTTTAAGAAATACTTTATAGTTTTAAAACTAAAAATCCTGGAATCAGTTATCTACCGACTCCGATGGAATTTTCATAAAATCATAAAATTCTCAGAAAAAGTATTTAAGTAGGGAATATGATTCTAAGAAATAAAGTCTAAAAGACCATCTAGAAATTCCTAACTGTTTGAGAATTAAAATTCCAGGAATCGATCAGCGACACTGGTCGACACCGGTTTTGAAGAAATTTATTTTAATTCAGGAAAAATCCAGAAAATCATAGAAAATCTAATATATTGGAAAATGATATTTGAAAGTGAAATTGGTCAAATACAGGAAGTAAATCGAAAAATACGGTCGAAAAGCTGAATACGCAACTAAGTACGTATTCTGGGAACAGGGTATTACAGAAAATAGAGAGAGATCAAGAGAGAAATAAGAGAGTGAGAGAGAGAAGGGAAAAGGGGAGAGAGGACTAACCAGCCCTTGTCGGCCAGTGGTGGCCGCCGGCGGTCCCCAACAGAGAGGGGAGAGAGAGTGAAGGAAGAGAGAGAGAGAAAGAAAGAAAAGAGAGAGAGAGAGAGGAAATAGAGGAAAGAGAGAGGAGGGAAAGAGAGAGATCAAGGGGAGAGAGATCCAAGAGAGGAGGAGAGAGAGTATTGGATGGCGGCGGCCGGCCAGTGGTGCGGCGGTTCTGGCTGCCGGGGCCAAGATCCAGGGGGAAGGAGAGGGAGGAGGGAAAGAAAGGAGAAAGAAAAGAGAAAGAAGAAAAGAAGAAGAAGAAGAAGAAGAAAAAGAAAAGAGGGGAGATGGTGGCGATCGCCGGAGGGGGGTCGCGTCGGGTCGGGGGAGGCCGCCGGAGACGTACGGCGGCGACGGATTTGGTGGTGGTAGCGGTTTGGAAGAGAGGAAATGAGATGAGAAAGAGAGTATAAATAAGGAAGATATTTTGGGAGTGTTTGGTGTCATACCACGTGTCAAGCCGAAGAGCAGAAAAACTAAAATTAAAATATTAATATAATGTGATGAAATTCAAAAAATTCAAAAAAATCCCAAATATACCCAAAGGTAGAAAATGTCACTCTGAAGAATAATATGAAATCAGTTTTAAATTAAAATTCCTGAAATCAACTGGTGTACCGGCCGACACCAAATCTGGTCGAGTTTTGATAACTTCAAAAAAATCTCCAAAAATACATTAAAGTAGAAAAATGTGATTATAAGAAATAATGTGAAAGCGAATTTTAAAAATTTAACTCTGTTTGTAAATTAAAAATCCTGAAATCGACCAGCGACACCAGTCGACACCGATTTTGAAGATTTTGCAGACTAATTCGGAAAATTTTCAGAAAATCATGAAAAATTTAAATATTGAAAAGCAATGTTTGAAACTGAATTGGTCAAATCTGACTATCAGAAAGGTTAAATTAAGCAGTACACTGTGATCGGGCCCCGACTCAGACTAGGGTTGACTCTAAGTCTGAAAATCTAGATCTGATACCAAGCAATGATATAAATAATTACAAAACAAAATAAATATGGGGGAAATCGAAAGAATATGATTGAAAAATCAGAATACATATCCAGATACGTATTTCAGGAATAGGGTGTTACATTCTACCCACCTTATCGAAATTTTGTCCTTGAAATTTCGATAAGGGGAAGATAAACACAAAAAGATAAGAACGAGGATTATACCAATTTAGATATGAATAATTAAGGGTAATACTCATAAGCGACTGATCAATAAACTCGAGATCTAGACGTCTTCTTTACTTCCTGCCGTATAAATCCTCTGACGGTGTCATACTAATACTAATATGATAACTGCTAATATGAGAATACCGCCAGAACTTTAGTAGACTGACTCACCTAAATAATATGAGATAAGCTAACTTCGGAACTAACTAAACTTTCTCTGTCTGAATTTCTGCTAGAATCAACAGAGATTACTTCTTTCTGAATGACGAAACCCAAGAATACGATACTTACTTGCTCAGAACTTATACTTACTCTACCGAGCATGAAGTTTGAAAGTACACCTAGAGGGGAGTGAATAGGTGTAATGCTAATCAAATGCAAATACTTAACAATTTATAATGAATGATGCAAACCGATCACTCAAAACAAGAATTGAAGTCGTATAACCCGTGAAGGGCTCTGAACTTCTCCTCGTGATTCCTCTAGATAATAGGTGAGGTGCTCAATTTCTTGTTGAGATGAGTAACAATCGAGAAAAGGAATGAAAAAAAGCAAGTAAATGAAACAAAGAGACAATCGCAAACAAGAAAGATTTGTTTCGAGGCTCGAGCCACTGCTCTACGTCCCCGCCTTCACCATTGTGAAGGATTTCACTTTCCACTAACGGATCTTCCCCAAAGAGACCTTATAACAAGAAATTATAGCCACTTAGAGTACACAACTCCCAACTCAATCCTCTACACAAGATCTAACACAAAGCCAATTGAGATTATGAGCTCATGATGATCAAGAGATCACAAACACTCTCTTACAACTCTCTTACAAATCCCTATAGAGTAAAAAGTAGATTTGAAGTTCAAAGATGTATGTGAGAGTAGAAATCAAAATAGAGAATATAAGAGCAAAAAACTCAATTTAAAAACTTTGGAATTTAAAGCACAAAAGAAAAACTTTGAAAATTTTCACTTTGAAAGTAAACTTTGATTTTCAAGAGAATTTGTTGTGTATTAAATCAATCCCAATGACCCTTTATATAAGCTTTACAAAAATAGATTTAGAATTGTTTACCAGGTCATAAAGGAAGAATTTGATCCTTAGAATTCAAATCATCACGTTTTAAAAACATGTTAAAATACAAAAATTTGAAATCTGGCCGTTACTACCTTTTTGGCAGTCTGTCAGCCTATTAAAAAAATTTTACCGTTGGCTATCACTCGACCAGTCCGTCGACCGGTTTTAACCGAGGCTAAAACCATTACAGTCGGTTGACCTATCGGTCGACCGCAGGGGAGAGCAGTCGACCGCAGGGGAGAGTAGTCGACCGTGAACGTGCACAAATAAGCACACTCCTCTGCCAGAAGTTCGGTCGATCTTCCTGGCCTGAAATAGGCACGGTCGACCGCTCGGTCGAACGACCTAGGCCAAGAACAATACCAAGGTCAATTTGAAACTATTAAAATTTTGTAAATGATTTTGTATGGGTTTTGAAGGGAAAACATGTATGGGCAAGGAGATACAAGTTCTAAAACTAATTTGAGAAAATGTGGAATCATGTATCAAAATCAAACATGTCAAAACACCAATACAAAATAAACTGTATTTTCGAAAATGTGTATTTTTGTGTGTGTATGTATATCTTTGAGCACCAAATCCATATTCTATACTTTAACACACTATGTTCTTACAAGATTCTAAATGACTACAAGTATCTTCAAGCGGGCTTCTCCAATAGCGATGTTGAGTGCTTTGAGCTCCAATCCCGTTCTTGAATACCCTTGAGCCATTAACACCTTCCTTTAGAGGAAGAAATCTATTAGATTTTCTTAAACCCTGAAACACACTTAAAATACTTGAAGTTGATTAGTACTAAATAACTACATATGCTTTGTTATAATCAAAACACAAAACCGGTGATTGTAACCTTTGGGCCAACAATCTCCCCCTTTTTGATGATGACAAAACATATGAGCTACTTAAAAGAAATGAAAGGAAAGAGTTTTGAAAAAGCTCCCCCTCAAGTTATGCTTATATATCAAGTACAAGATATCAATATGACTATAATGATTAAAGGTCAATTTTAAACATGTCAAATGAATGCATATATGAAAGTTTGTAATAATATGCATAAAATGGCATTGCATATGAGCATAAATAAAGTAAGACTAAAAACCAATAAATACTCGATAAATACCATCAATAAATACCAATAAATACTTAATACTTCTCCCTATTTTTGTCATGCATCAAAAAGGGTAAGCAATTTTTTTTAAAACACAAATTTTAAAATAATGAAAACTCATGAATCTATAATACAAACATTTAGTTCACCACAAATGAAAGAAAATCTGTTAAAATCAAGTGGCTTAGTAAAAATATCTGCTAGTTGAAAATCAGTTGAAACATAATCAATTTCAATATCTTCTTTCTCATAGTGATCTCTAAGAAAGTGATATCGAATTTTTATGTACTTTGTCTTATTATGTTGATTTGTATTTCTAGTATATGAATAGTACTAGTATTATCACAAAATATTTTAATATGATCATAATGTAAATCATAGTCAAGGAGTATGTTTTATTCAAAGGGCTTGTGCACAACAAGCCCCGGCTACAACATACTCCACCTTGACAGTTGAGAAGGTTACAAAATTTTGTTTCTTGAAAGACCATGAAACAAGACAATTTCTTAGAAATTGATAAGTTCCACTTGTACTCTTCCTATCCACTCTACAACAATCATAGTCAGCATCCAAAAAACTAGTCATTGAAAATTGTCCTATATTCAGATACCATAAGCCCATTCAATAGTGCCATTAAGATATCTAATAATGCGTTTTATCGCAATTAAATGGGACTCTTTAGGGTAAGATTGAAATTTAGCACATAGACACACACTAAACATGATATTCGACCTACTAGCCGTTAAATAAAGTAAACTACCAATTATGCTCCTATAGAGTTTAATGTCAACATTTATACCTTGTTCATCCTTATCAGGCTTTGTTGTGGTAGCCATGAGAGTCTTACTTGACTTTGCATCTTCAAACTCAAATTTCTTGATGAGTTCCCTTGTGTATTTGGCTTGATTTATAAAAATCTCATCACTCTTTTGCTTGATTTAGAGTCCAAGAAATTAGTTTAGCTCGCCCATCATAGACATCTCAAACTCATTCTTCATGCATGATTCAAAATCTTTACAAAACTTTTCATTAGTAGATCCAAATATAATATCATCAACATAAATTTAAATAATTAGGCTATCACTATCTACATGCTTTGTAAACAAAGTGGTGTCAACTTTACCTTTTACAAAACCATTTGAAATAAGAAAAATTAAAAATCTTTCATACTAAGCTCTTTGAGCTTGTTTTAAACCATATAAAGTTTTGTCTAATTTGAAAACAAAATCCGGATGTATAGGATCAACATACCAGGGAGTTGTTCAACATACACCTCCTCTTCAATGAAACCATTTAAAAATACGCTTTGACATCCATTTGAAAAAGTTTGAAATCTTTAAAAGAAGAAAACAAGTGTAATCCGTATGGCTGCAAAGGTTTCCTCAAAATCGATACCTTCGATTTGAGTGTAACCTTGGACCACTAACCTAGCTTTATTCCTAACAACATTACCTGACTCATCCAACTTGTTCCTAAAAATTTATCTAATACCGATGATTGGTCTATCATGGGGTCTAGAAACAAGGTTCAAACTTGGTTGCGCTCAAATTGATTGAATTCTTCTTGCATAACAAGCAACCAATATGAGTTGCCCTCGGCTTCGAGGATGTTCTTTCGTTCTATATGAGAAATAAAAGCAAAAATGGCCACAAAAATCATAAAGTTTGGAGCGAGTAGTTACCCCCTTTGATACATCACCTATGATGAGTTCCTTAGGATGACTTGTAATATATCTCCAATCTTTTAGAAGTGGTTGTGTTGGTGCCACTTCAACCTCTTGAACTTCACCTTATTCATCAAGCTTTGACTTATTTTTTTGGATGGGTGAGTCATTCAAAGTTATTTTCTCCATATCTTCACCTAAAGAATCAATCTCTATAATATTCTTAACAAAAGCATTAGATTCTTTAAACTTAACATGCATAGATTCTTTAATTGTCAAAATAGATTTATTGAAGATTCTATAAGCTTTGCTAATGTTGGAATAACCAACAAAATAACTTCAAAAGTTTTAGCATCAAATTTTCTAAGTTATCTTTTGTGTTTAAAATAAAATATTTACATTCAAAAACTCTAAAGTAAGAAACATTAGGCTTTTTCAAATAGTAAATTTCAAATGAAGTTATGGAAGAATTTTTACAAAGATAAATTCAATTTGAGATGTAACATGAAATGTTTACGACCTTGGCCCATAAAACGTAGAAATTTCATTTTCATCAATCATGAAAAATTTTGTATGCATCAAAATCATTTTGTGTAGATATGTTTTCTTTGGATTTGTGATTATCCCTCTTGGGTGGAGGTGATTGTGGTTGAGATTTGACTTTGTGCCCTGTCCCTCTTTGTGTAGAGGTGATTAAGTTTTGGCTTTGTGCCTATCCCTCTTGTGTAGAGGTGATTGTGGTTGCGTTTTGGCTTTGTGCCTTACCTCTTGAATAGAGGTGGTTGTGTTGGAGAGAGGAGTTATATACTCCAAGTTTGTAATTGCAAATTCCTTGGTGGAGGTTCCCTTTGTGGAGGTCCTGTGTGGACGTAGTGGAAATCCTTCTGTGTGAAGGCAGGAACGTAGAGCAGTGGGTCGAACCTTGAAACATATCTTGTTGTTTGCGTTTGATCCACTATCTCTAAACTCTATCTCTCTTATATCTTGCATTACTTTATATTGTTCATATCTCATACATGCTTGGTATTGTTTGTGTGCCCATACTTTTGTTGAACCAAGAGAGTTTCATTTAGCACCTCAACTCTTAATCTAGAGGAATCTCGAAGAGATAGTCCAGAGCCCTTCACGGAGAATTCGGCTGCACTCTTTGGTTACACATAGTGTGTTGCAATTGAGTTTTTTTTAATTCCGCATTATTTCTCATTAGATTAGTCAGTACACCTATTCACCCCACTCTAGATGTATTTCAATTGGTATCAGAGCCTACGCTGCTGATATTAGGTTTAGCCAACTAGGAGTGAGATCTTGGATTGCTAATCTAGTATTGCATTTGCACACGTATAGTCTATGCACTCATGGATCACCTTGCTCCTCCTATGTTTGATGTTTCTAATATCGATATGTGAAAGCTTAGAATGAGTGCTTATTTAAAAACCCTAGGTTTGCATGTCTATCTTGTCACTACCAAGAAAACTTATGTTGGTAATGACAAGTACATTGAGGCTAATGCACAAGCCTTAGATGTACTAAAGCACACACTTAGCAAAAATTATCTTTCGATTGTTTCTCATTGTGATTCCACTTTTGCAGTGTGGAACACATTGATCTCTCCCGAGTTACAAATGACAAATAATGTGGAGAAAGAATCTAATGGAGATGAGTCCAATGAAACTTACTTCATGGTATAAGGGAATGACTCCCTTGAGGTAAACTCGAACACTCAACTAGATGATAGTGCTAGTTCTTCTTGTGATGATAACATGGATGCACATGCATTAAATGAAGAACTATCTATATTGTGTGAAGACTTACTTTCAAAGTACAAAATTTTAAAAAAGAAAAGTTTTAAATTAAAAGAAGAAAATAAGAATTTATTTTCAAAGTTAAATATGATTTTGCAAGAGAGGGTTGAGATTTCAAGTGAAAGAGACACCTTGAAACCCAACTTGACCTTGTTTTAAAGGAAAATGAAATTTTGAAGAATCAAAATAATTTTGATATTGTTTTGAAGAAAAATGAGGTTTTATCTTCAAAACTTAAAATTGTTTTAAAAGAGAATGATTTTTTGAAAAATAAAATTGTTTCAATTTCAAAAGAGCTAGATTTAGTTTCAAAGAAAAATATTTCTTTGAAAAATGATTTGGCCTCTCATTCTTGTCATGATCCCATTGTTATACCCTCTATTGATAAGAATGCATACTCCACTTTTTCTTCAAGTATTAATAATAATATTTGCATATTGAAGAAAAGTGTAGATTGTTTGGGCTCCACTTTGAGGCAATGTGCTATGGATCACAAGAAATTAGAATTCATGTTTCAAAAAAAGCAAGTTTCACATATTCATGCACACTAATCACGGCATACACATGCTCATCATGCACACACACATGATTCTATGTATGCTCACGTGTACACTTGTACACATTGTGGACCTACGGGCCACCTTGCAAAGTTTTTTTATGATAGAATACATAATTCAAATTTTGTAAATAAATTGTTTGGGTTAGGAAAGGTGCTAACCCCCTATGGACCCAAAAAGGTATGGGTACCAAAATCCACCCCTATTGTATGTGATGTAGGTGTGAGCTCTCACTTAACGTGAGGGTAGTAGTGCCTTAATAGTGGATACGTTTGAGCTTGATGGACACTACATTTGATGCATCACCTTCAAGGATGTTTGGTGGGAGGATCACCATGGTTTGGAGACCTAGATATTAGCTCTATGGTAACTATCTCTAACTTCTTATTCATGTTTAGATGCTTTCTCATTGATGATTTTTAGCATGTCTTGATTTTTTATGTTCATTATATTTAAATGCAATGTTTATTAGACTTGAGATATACATAAATAGTATTTGAGATACACTCATGTTTATATGGACTATTAATTTTGTGTTTTCACTATAGTTTAGCTATTGTGCATATCCTACCTCTAAAGCACGTGTATTTACCCTAATGATCATGTTATTTATGATTTGCACTTCATGTTTTTGATTACTTGCTTAGATGAAGTTTTCGTTAAAACTTGTGTTTATACTTGTACAAGTAGTGAGGAACACTTGGTTATTATGTGTTTGTACTTCATTGCTCATTGTACTCATCACATGAACATGTATATCCTAGTTTTGATGATTCTTTCATTTATACTTGTTTTCCCTATTTTTTGTACATGTTTTCTTAAAAATATATTTGTCTTCATGTATATGTTAATTTTGCCTAAAACTGTTGGATATACATGTCTATCCTAGAGTCACTTGCTTTTATGCAAAAAAATTTTTGGACTCGTTTATGTTTGGAATATGTGTGTATACTTTTAGCAAAACATACATATACCTTGAAGCGCATTTAGTTTTGATGATTTCTTATTTTTGATGAAAGAAATTTCAACTAAGCTTCAATGTCTTATTTCCATGATTTTGTTAATTACATGATTCTTACACTCTATATTTGATGTTACCCATGACTTTTGAGCCTATATGTGCTTTATTTCTATTTGAGTGTCAATTATTGTGTGATTTTCATATATTCATGGGATATATGATTCGATTTCATTTTTATAGGATCTTTAACTAGTTTTTCAAAAATTATTTTAAACTAGTCTCTTGATTCTTAAATTGATAGAGTTTTCAAATATGCTAAAATACTTTCAAATCATATTTTTGAAAACCCCTACATTTTAAGGGCGGTTGGATGGGCGACCATACCTTGTATACCCTTATTGAATATCTTTTAAACATGTGCATGAATAGGGTGATAGTTATGAGTTATACACATGATCCTCATGAAATTTCATATGTTTGTATACTCATATTTGTTTTCTACATATGTATGCTTCAAATTTTAATTGGTATTCTTATTTACATACATATATAATCTTGATTGTGTTTGTTTTGCAATGTCTTTACTCTTCTTTTACAAAGCACAAAATTATTTATGCTAAGCTTGACTTATTTCTAAATATTAATTGGTATCTTTACAAACTTTTACATTAATTTATAATTGGTATTTATATTTTTTTGGTATCAAAATGTATTTCATGCTTCATTTCAATTGGTACTTACAATTGGTATCAATTTCACATTCAATTGATATCAAAAATCTAATATTGGTATCTTAAAATTTTTACAAGTGGTACCAACATTTATTTTATCAACTAAAATTTAATTTTAATTGGTATCAAAATTCATTTTGTATACTCATGTTTCTATATATGTATGAATCATATCTAAAGTAACATTATATTGCTCTGATACATACATATAGATGTTTTCTTGTGCTTTAAAAATAAATGCCATACATTTTTAGCACAAATTATCTCTTACTAAGCTTGATTTAGTTCTTAATGTCAATTATTTTTCAATTGGTATCATATACAAGCTTATGCATTATTTTTATTGGTATTTCATAAAGGGGGAGAAATATTCTTATTTTATCTTTCAATTGATTTTACTTTTCAATTGGTATCTTACTCCCACTTTTATGATGAAAAATATTTGTTTTGATATATGCTTACATTTTCAATATTTGTATCAATAATTTTAAATTAGTATTATTTTTAAATTGGTATCCTTATTGCAAAATGAATATAACGTTTACCTAAAAATTTGGTGTTTACTTTTAATTGATATCATGTCCTTTTATTGGTATCAATTCATAAAAAAGGATTGTTTCTTTCAATTGATTCTTTCAATTGATTGTGTTCATTTATATCAAAATTTTGTTTTTAAAATATTTTTATTGTTTGTTCGTCTTCACCCCTTTGCTGATGAGTGACAAAAGGGGAGACGAATTCAGGTTTATATATGCATGTTTTACTATGTGTTTATGCATATATCTTGTTTTATTGGTATCTTGAGCTTCATTGCATATTTTTATATGTTTATTGATTATGCATATGTTAAGGGGGAGCTTCTATGAAGCCTATCCTTAATGGATACATATATATAACCTCATAAGTTTTGTCATCATCAAAAAGGGAGAGATTGTTAGCCCAGAGACCTTTGTCATTATCAAAAAGGGGAGATTGTTAGCCCAGAGGCCTTTCACCTTAGTCTTGATGATGACTAACTTATGAAGGTTAGTTTACTAATGATATTGTGTTTATATAATTTCAGTTATTGATCAAGATATTAGTAGGTGTTTAGCTTCAACAAAGGAGTTTTGGAGCTAACTCATGTAGATTCAAGAGCTCGCGCCTCAACATCGCATCTAGCACTTACGTGGACTCAAGCTCTTTGGATGGTGTTTGGAGCGGGTCGGCTTGGAGAAGGAGTTTTACAAGAAGACTTGAGTTTGTTTAGTTTAAGTTTATGTTTAGATCTTGTATAAGATAGACTAGTATTGATATGCTCAAGTTCACACACACACACAAGTTCAATACGTTTAGTTTTCGTTTTAACCGTTTTGGATTTCGAATATACATGTATATGGTTTTCATGAATAGATAGAATCAAAACAAGTTTACATGGTTTAATGTATATTGAATTTCATCTATATACATCTGTGCTTCATATATTTGAAAAAACTTATTTTGATGATCCTATTCATGTGTTTAGCGTTTTGTAATTAATAAAACCTATTTTTGAATTTCATGTCAAAAACATAGATATATCATTTATATGTGTATTGGATTCTATCTATACACAATATGCTTCAAATGTGTTTTAATATCTTGTTTTTGTATTTATACAAGTTTGGGTAAAATCAAATTTCCATTTCAAAGTTTGGTTTTCAGAAAATACTGATTTTGTGTTAAAGCCTAATTTCTATATCACAAAAATAGTTCAATTAGTTTGTAATATGTGTTGATTTTTGGTCACACATATTTGTTATTAAAATATTTATAGAACTAAGTTTTTTGTGAAATTTATGGGATTTTATAGAAGTTTAAATAACTAAGTTTCAAGTCCCATAATATCAGCTAAAGACAGCTAACGGTCGACCGGACCGTCGACCGGACGGTCGACTGGACCGTTGACCGATGTGCCCGAGGACGTGCACAAGGATCAGCCTAGAAGGCCGATCGACCAGGCTATCGACCGACTGAAACTTACCCAACTCTCGGGTAGCGTCGGTTGACCGGGCGGCGATCGACAGACCAAGCGGTCGACCGGAGCGCTAACGGTATGACCGTTAGGCTGGTCGACCGGAAGGTCAATTTTGACCTTTTCTGACTGCACGGCTAGTTTTCTCCTAACCCTATATAAAGGGGTTTTGGGGGCTGTTTTGAACACGATTTGAGAAGAGAAATTTAACCAGTTTTCTAGTGCTATCTTGCCCATTTTTTAAAGAGTTTCAAAAGAGTTTTTGTGTTTCAAATCTCTATCTTTTATTTTTTTTCAAGGGTTGAAAAAATCAAAGAAAAAGAGAATCTTTGGGAATTGATTTTGATCTTTATTTCTATTTCATTCTAGTAATTTTTTCAAGTATTTTTCTTTGTGATTTTGTTTTCTAAATACCTTGTTTTCTCATACTTGAGCTATCATATCTAATCCTATCTATAGGATCTTGTTTTTGTGAGAAAAATTGTTTGTGGTCTATTGTGATCACCAAGTTTGTAATCTCATCTTTGCTTTGGGTTTGTGGTTATCCCTCTTGGGTGGAGGTGATTGTGGTTGAGATTTAGCTTTTTGCCTTGTCCCTCATTGTATAGAGGTGATTGAGTTTTAGTTTTGTGCCTATCCCTCTTGTGTAGAGGTGATTGTGATTGAGTTTTGACTTTGTGCCTTACCTCTTGAGTAGAGGTGGTTGTGTTAGAGAGAGGAGTTGTATATTCAAAGTTTGTAATTGCAAATTCCTTGGTGGAGGTTCCTTTTGTGGGAGGTCCTGTGTGGACGTAGTGGAAATCCTTCTACGTGAAGGCGGGGACGTAGAGCAGTGGGTCGAACCTCGAATTATATCTTGTTGTTTGTGTTTGATCCACTATCTCTAAACTATCTCTTATATCTTGCATTGCTTTATATTGTTCATATCTCATACATGCTTGGTATTGTTTGTGTGCCCATACTTGTATTGAACCAAGAGAGCTTCATATAGCACCTCAACTCTTAATTTAGAGGAATCTCGAGGAGATAGTCCAGAGTCTTTCACGGGAAATTCGGCTACACTCTTTGGTTACACATAGTGTGTTGCAATTGAGTTTTTTTAATTCCGCATCATTTCTCATTAGATTAGTCAGTACACCTATTCACCCCCTCTAGATGTATTTCACTCTGGTATCCTTGGCTTCGTCTCCTCCTTAATTCGCTGTCGTCAGCAACTCGACTCCAAATCCGCCATCAATGTCTTCGTCACTAGCTCTTCCATACCCTTCGCCGCTTCCTAAGGCCAGATCTCACCCCTCTGACTTCATCTTCGCCCGTGCCGCCGCCCGACGAAGTCGTCATCGCTAAAGATCTCCACCACCGTCAGCCTCCCTGCGTCTCCACCATCACTATTATCTTGATCATTATCTGATTGGTGTCGCCAGATCTCGCTAACCGTTCACGCCATCACCGTAGCTGTTCACGCCTTCACCGGAGCTGGGAACCCCGCTCCGTCACGAGCCCCAGCAGAGATCGAGGAAGGAAGCGGGCGTTTAATCAGCGAACCTGCTTGGGGTTAATAAACCCAATCGGGTCGGTCGGATCCGGATTGCCCGACCCGACATACTCAACCCGACTGGTCGACTTCATCAGCTATGGCTGACGTCACGTTGACGTTAGCGACCGAGTCCCAGCGGGCGAGTTGACTCAATGCACTGTTCCGAGTGAGTTAACTTAGTCCATCAACAGTTCGAAGGCCATTCTGGTCTCGTTTCAAGCCCGAATTGAGCCCTGTTCAAGGCAGCGGATTCGTGACGACTAGTACTACGTGCCTACAGTAGTCACATTCAGGTTTGAGCCTCGGTCGTCTCTCAGGTATTCAAAGCTGTTTAGTTATTCCTGCCATTTAATTGAGATAGTTAGCTATTCCAATCTGTCGCAAGGTAACATCTATTGACTGTTGCCCACTGAAATTATGAGTAGTGTAATTTTATCCTTGAGTCGTAACCTAACTTAATATTAACTGTGCAACTAAATCAGTTTAAATTTGTGATCACTTGACTTAATTTTGAATTAACTGTATTAGCACGTGTTTTTGTCATTATCTCTACATTATATTTTCTTATTCACGTGTTAATCTACATAACTTAGAGTTGGTATTATCTTTCATTGATTTAATCTCTGACTCCTACATAACATATATCTCATTTTAGGACTATTTGCATTTATATTCAGATAGGATCTTGCATGCCTACTAGAAGTGGTAAAACTTTTTCTGCAGGAGAAACTTCGGCACCAATGGACCCTAGCATTCAGGATACGCTTAACATACTTATTAACAAGATAGAAAAGATGGACCAGCAGTTACAAGAAGTTAGGGATCAGGTGGATGTTAATTGTAGGATCTAGCAACCCGACTTGATAGGCTAGAAACTAATTGGAGGAGAGCCACGGAGGAGAAAATTTCTCGAAATGACAGTAGGTCACCCAGGCGTGAGCGAGTTCAACCCTACAATACAGCTGATGTTGATGCCCAGTATATCAAGAGCGTTAAAGTTGATGCTCCTTCCTTCAACGGGCGCTTGGACCCTCAGGTTTATATAGACTGGCAGTTGGCTATGGACCGTTATTTTTGTTGGCATGACATGTCTGAGTTTAGGAAGATTCGATTGGCTGTGATGAAACTAACGGGACAAGCGAGACAATATTGGGAAAACCTTGAGAGGATGATGAGGTACAGAAGGGAAGACCCAATGAAGATTTGGGAAGGCATGAAAGAGAAGCTTATATTGAAGTACGTTCCATCGTCATTCAGTCAACTATTATTGGACAAGTGGAATCGATGGACTCAGGGGAACAAGTCTGCCACCGATTATATTGCTAAATTAAATGAATATTTGAATCGGTGTAGAGCAATCGAGTTAGAGTCTCCTGAATAGACCTTATCTAAGTTTAGGTCCGGTCTTAGGGATGATATCGCCGAGAGCTTATCGCTCGAGGTATCACGACTCTAGAACAGGCGTATCAGCTAGTCACCAACTTAGATGAGTTTAGAGGATCTTATTTTTACCGAACTGATTTTAGAGATAACTCCAAGACCGCTACTATTAGCAAGCCAAGTTTAACCGATCTTCTCCTGCTCTGAGCAAACCTGCCTCCGGTTCCTCTAGCGTCAAACCAACAGGTCCTTCTGGTGCAAAGCCAGCCACCTCCGAAAGGAGAACGGTTAGTGAACCAGGAAAGGTCAACCCAAGGACCCAATGCTATAGGTGTCAAGGGTATGGACACCTTACCAACCAGTGCCCGAGTCAAATCAAAACCCTCTTTATGAAAGTTTCCATTGAAGATATAGAAGAAGTGGTTGTGCACCAACAAGATGATGACTCGAATGCCTCTGTCGAAGAGTATGAATTCAATGGGTGCATCAGAACTGTGAAAGTGACAGCCTATCTCCTAGTGTAGGCCGAGTCCAATTAGGAGTGGTTTGATACATCTTAGCCCAGCTTGAGCCACTCAACGACTGGAGAAGGACTGTCATATTTCAAATTTGCACAAAAATTAAAAACAAGAGCTGTAAGGTGATAGTGGATAGTGACAGTTGCATCAACGCCGTTGTGTCGAAGTTAATCACCACTTTGAGGATGAGACCGGTGCAGCATTCAAACTCCTACAAGGCCATATGGATCGATGCTACATCCATAGATATTCAGGAGAGATGTCAAATTCCATACAATTTACCACGTACACAGATAATGTGTGGTGTGACACTTCCTATGGATGTTGGTCATATTATTTTGGTTAAACCATGGTTGTTCGACTTAGATGTGACCATATATGGACGTACCAACTAATATTCGTTCGTTCATAACAGCAAAAAGGTGAAGATAATACCGAATCAACCGAAACCACCAACCCAAAAAAAAAGAATTGACAAAGGCAAAGACAAAGTTGATGTCCTAACTCCTGAAAAGAAGAGCGATAAGAGCAAAGGTAAGATGGTAAGGAATTTGATTAGCCACGATCAAATTGAAAAGAGTTTGGATGAGGGTTCTACATATTATGCACTCATGGCTCGAGAGGCTGATCGAAAGATTAAGGTGCAGATCCTCGAGCACATTAAACCAATCCTGAAAGAGTTTTCCAAAATCCTCCCAAAAGATCTGTCATGTGAGTTGCCTTCCATGCGAGACATTCAACATGCTATTGACTTAGTCCAGGAGCAACTTTGCCAAACCTGCCCCCACTACAGGATGAATACTACTGAACATGCGGAGTTACAATACTTGACAAGGGGTTCATCAAAGAAAGTTTGAGCCCGTGTGCAGTTCCTGCACTTTTGAAGCCAAAGAAGGACGGTGCATGGTGTATGTGTATGGATAGCCATGCCATCAACAAGATTACCGTCAAGTATCATTTTCTTATTCCCCGTCTTGATGATATGCTGGATCTGATGTCAAGTGTCACAATCTTCTTCAAGATTGATCTTAAGAGTGGGCAGTGTTGTTAGAGGCGATCGAGGCGATGCGCCTCAGGCGCGGGGCGAAGCGAGGCGCAACAATGCGCCCTGCATCGCCGGCGAGGCCCACGGGTAGAGCCAGGCGCGCGCCCGAATGCGCCTCGCGCCTCTACACGCTTATTGTTTGTGGGGTGAGTCGGGTTACAACCTGCTAATTTAAATCCGACCCGCTTAAGTTAGATAAAAAGTAAAAATGAAAAAAAAAAACAAAACCAACTTTTTTATCGCAGCCGAACCCGATCTAGGGCACAGTGCCCCGTGTTCGTCGCTGTCACTTTCATCTCCGTCTCCGGTGTCACCGTCGTCCCAGGTTAGCGCTTTCTCTCCTCTCTCTTGGTCTCTCTGTCTCTTTTCTCTCTCAGAGACAGTGTCTCTGAGAGAGAAAAGAGACAGAGAGATCAAGAGAGAGGGTCGAAAGAGAGGGGAGAGAGCAAGAGAGAGAAAGAGACTGTGAGAGAGAGGAAGGGCTCTCTCTCTGATGCATTTTTAGTGTAAATTTTTAGTGAATTTTTAGTGTAAATTTTTTAATACATTTTTAGTGTGCATTTTTCAATTGAAGATTTTAGTGTAAATTTTTTTAATGCATTTTTGAGTGTGCATTTTTCAATATCTTAGAATATAAAAGAAAAGAATACATCCATACTCATGCGCCTCACTGAAGTATGCGCCTCACTGAATACATCCATATACATCAATACAAAGAATAGAATACATTCTTAATACATTCATACAAAGAAGACATCCATATTACATCCATACATAGAAAGAATACATTCATAATACATGCATACAAAAAGGAAAAATATGCGCCTCACTGAAGTGAGGCAATCGCCTCGCCTGGCGCCTCGCGCCTCTGTGCACTGGATCCTTTGTGCCTCGCACTGTGCCTCGCGCCTCGATAACACTGAGAGTGGGTACCACCAAATTAGAATCCGACCATGAGACGAATGAAAAACTGCATTCAAAATTAAAGATGGGTTGTATGAATGGTTGATTATGCCCTTTGGACTGTCCAATGCTCCTAGCATCTTCATGAGAGTGAAGACCCAATTATTTCAGCCATTTATCAGTAAATTCGTAGTGGTATATTTTAATGATATACTGATTTACAGCCAAACTCAGAAGCAACATGTGGTCATCTGAGGCAAGTCGTCCGCACACTCCAAACTGAGAAGTTTTATGCAAACCAAAAGAAGTGTGCTTTTTGCACAGACATGATTGTCTTCCTAGGATTTGTGGTTTCATCAGAGGGAGTTTCAACGGACCCTGAGAAGGTGAAAGTAATTACCAAGTAGCCACAACCCCGAACGATTAGGGAAGTCAGAAGTTTCACGGGTTAGCCACTTTCTACCATCGTTTCATAAAGAACTTTAGTGCTATTATGGCACTTATAACCGACTGTCTGAAGAGCGAGGGATTCCAGTGGACTCCTACGCCACCAAGACTTTTGAAGAAATTAAAAGGATGATGACTGAAGCGCTTGTTATACGTCTCCCTGACTTTCCGAAGGTGTTTGAAGTAATATGTGACGCATCAGGATTAATAATAGGTGGTGTGCTGAGTCAAAAAAACCATCCCGTTGCTTATTTCAACAAAAAATTAAATGACACCCGATAACGATACTCCACATATGACAAGAAATTTTATGTGATTGTACAGGCTTTGCGCTACTGGAAGTATTATCTGTTACAACAGGAGTTCATACTGTATTCGGATCATGAAGCACTGAAGTACCTCAATTCTCAGAAGAAGCTGAATGTGAGACACAACAAATGGGTAGAGTTTCTCCAGGATTACACATTTGTTCTCAAACACAAGGCAGGAGTTGAGAATAAGGTCGCTGATGCGCTCAGCCGGTGTGTTATGATTTTGGTAGCTATGAGTGCAGAAGTGATTGGGTTCGAGAGATTGAGGGAGGAGTATTGACTCATGCCCCGACTTTGGAGAAATTTACGTCATGTTACGAGATGGCTCCATTCGTGAAATGGACGGCTTTATGCTACAAGAAGATTATCTATTCAGATTTCGTAAGCTATTTATTCTCCGTACGTCCTTCAGAGATTTTCTCTCTTGAAAAATACATGCTGGAGGTCTGACTAGACATTTCGGTCAGAACAAGACAATTGAGGCTGTTGAACTCCGATTCTACTAGCTGAGCTTGAAGAAAGATATCACTAAAATTGTTGGTCAGTATCGTGCGTGTCAATTGGCTAAGCAATAAAAGCAGATTGTTGGACCTTACACTCCTCTCCCTGTGCCCAATTATCCTTGGCAATACGTGAGCTTAGATTTCATATTAGGTTATCAAAAACTCAGAAAAGGCACGAATCTATCCTAGTAGTAGTTGACCGAGTCTCCAAAATAGCTCACTTCATCTCGTACTCCAAAACCTCGATGCGTCTCGAGTAGTTGTCTTGTTCTTTGATAATGTCATTAAGTTGCATGGGTTACCTAAAACTATGGTGTCCGATAGGGACATTAAGTTTGTTAGCTACTTCTGGCAAATGCTTTGACACAAAATGAGCACCAAACTGAAATTCTTGACAGCTTTTCATTCACAAACATATGGCCAAACCGAGGTAGTAAATAGGACTCTAGGAAATCTCCTTAGATGTCTCATTGGGAAAAAATTGAAAACTTGAGATCTCATTTTGCCTATGGTCGAATTTGCATACAATGGTTCTGCCAATAGGATTACGGGTTTTAGTCCTTTTGAAATAGTAACTGGATTTAAACCTGGACAGGCAGTTGATTTAATTCTCATGGCTCATCATCATTCTAGGGTATCAGACTCTGCATCCGCATTTGTATCTCATATACGTGCACTACATGAGATCAGAGAGAAGATACTGAAAAATAATGTTGATTATAAAGTTTCTACAGATTTACATCACAGATTAAGAATATTTAATGTCAGTGATTATGTGATAGTCCGCATGAGACTCGAGCGGTTTCCTCCAGGAAATGTGAAGAAATTACACGTGCGAAGCACATGGACATTCCAAATCCTCAAGAAAATAATTCAAATGCTTATGTGGTGGATCTCCCATTGGACTTTGGCATCAGTTGCACTTTTAATGTTGAGGATTTGGTTCCATATAGAAGTACCTTTGATACCCCTTCTGATCTATCGCGGATAAGCCTACTCAGGACCTTCTTTATGAGAGCCTCCTACTATCTCCACTTACTCCTAAACTGCTCCATGCAACAGAAAACATAGATTCTATCTTGATGATTAGATTGTCTCTACTAGAGATGGAGGGACGCGACACTATCTCATTAAGTGAAAAAGAAGACCTGATTCAGAAAATTCTTGGATAACTGAGGAGGACTTTCGGGATCTTGATCCCGACCTACTGGAGCGATATCAGAGCCAACAACAGCTTTCCCTCACACACTCGACGGGGTCGAGTTCTTCCCACCCGGGGAGAATTGATGAGAACATTACGCCGCTTAGGGGCCGATTCGATTGAGTCTATTTCAAGAAGCGGCGTACTGCAATTCTTTGGCTTTAGCTTAGCTTTGTTTTAAACTTATTTTATGTCATTTAGTGATGTAGTAGGTATTCTTTTTGTAAGTGTTTAGTACCACATCAGTTATTTCCTAGAAGTCCTTTCTTGTAAAGCCTATAAAAGGCCCTCTTGACTATTTTATTGGATTATTACAACAATAACTAAGCGATTTGTCCCAAGTATTTGGGGATAGGCTACATGAACCAAAAGAGAATTATGCCGGATCAGGCATATGGATCAGCTTTCTCCACTCATTCCTATCGAGCAATATGCCTTCACTAAGACCTTTAGCCTCTATATCATGTTGTATTACCTCCATTCATGTTTTCTTCGATCTCCCCTGCGCTCTTTTAACTTGCCCTAATTTGATACGCTCTACTCGTCGGACTGGCGTATCTGTAGGTCTACGTCGCACATGATCAAACCATTGTAGGCGATTTTCTCTCATCTTCTCTTCTATAGAGGCTACGCCTATCTCAGTACAAATTCCTCATTTCTCACCTATTTTATTGGATTATTGAATGATTAAAACTTTTCTTAAGATATCCAGCTAAATTCCTGAGTTCCTTTGCTCTCGAGTTTTTGGTGAGAAGCCCGCGTAAGGGGTGAAAACCCGAAATTCTATCCTATTTGAATTCCAAATTTTAGTTGCGATTTTGATGGTGATTGTGATCCAGGTTGATTTTTACATCACTAGACCTCCCAGAAGTTTATACATAAACTGCTCCCTATACGTGTGGCATGTCCTGTTAGTTAGCAGTGGAATAGATACACGTAAACCTCCGTATTGTGAATGCTGCCCACCTCATCTGATGAGGATAAGGAACATCTCCGCTTCCATTGCCCATAACTCAAACAGCTACAGTTAGCCAAAAGATTGGTGCATGAATGAGGAATAATAATTTCTAGAACATGACGTTGAAGAATGGCAAGATGAACCTGAGGTTTCAACTGAAGAAGACGGGTAAAGGCACATGTTTCTATTGACTTTAGTGAAAGGCCAGAAACCACATTGTTTCCAGAACCAGAGGAACATCCAGCCCTCATTTGGCAAAGATGCATTGGATTAATTGATGAACAACTCACCACCCATGTCCTACAACTCACCAGGTCCTTATCAGATCAACCAATGGCCACAACTTAAGGGTTTTCCTGGTTGATGCAAGATGTATGAATTAAATTTTTACCAACAAAAAAAAAAGATGATTGGCAATAGATTCAATATTTTAGGATATATTTGTTGAACTGTGCTCAGCAACTCATGATATGATCAGGAGGTACATCAAGACCGTCATGGAAGCATCATTTCAGCTTTTGTTTGGTTCTCTCATCTCTACGGAAAAAAATGGGGGCATAAAAAATATCAATTCTGAAGGGTTATTTACTTAACAAAAATTTCTTACAATCATCTAAATAGCTTTCTTCATTGTATTCTATATATCCATATAAAATCAAAATACACGAGAAAGCTTACATTTTATATCCTTTCAGATAACATCTTAACATAAACAGTCTATAATGTTATATATCCATTATCAAGTTTCACAAATACACTCTTGACAGCCAAATTATATCTTGCTATCCCCTTCATATAATCAAGACCTCTATGTGATGTCACGTTACACAGGAATTGCAGTGCCCAAAATATAGCTTACATGAATAGAAGCACGCAACTGGAGTAGATCATAAGATTACATTGCACAAAGTACATTTCAAATCATAAGATGAAAACAACAAAAATGATGTTAGAGATTAAATGCCCGACAAGGCCAAAGAGTCCCTTGCCTTATTGAAATCAGGCTCTGACTAATGTTAAACGTAGATTGTCATTTCTTAAATAATTTGAGATGGGGTTGGTGGGACGAGGACAAAGAAGAAAAGGAAGAAGGGTGGCGTGAAGGGAGTTGTTTGTTGTGTTGGTGGTGGTTGGGGAAAGCAGGGTGGGGGTGGGGTGGGGGTGGGGGTGGGGGGGATTGCAACATTCTATTGGTTAGATATGTATGTGTGTACCGATTTGTAAAGATATTTAAGTACCAGTTTATATGTAAGTTGCAACATCCTATTGGCTGGATATGCATGTGTGTGAACTGATATTGTGAAGATATTTAAGTACCAGTTTATATGTATGAATGATTTATGCATTGACCCAATGACCAGCATGATGCATGCATAACTTATGCATAACTGGCATAAATTATGTTCTTCTAATGCTCCTGATCGCATTGTGATCTATTCAAGCTATCCCAGCTAATGTATCACATTATGTAACTTAGTCCATAGATCTCTAAACATGCACAACAACTAATTACATGCTGCTTTCAAATTTGTCAGGATTGGAAGAGGCAGTTTCTGTTTTGAAGTCTTTTAACTGCTAATGACCAAAAGATAAAAAGAAAGTGCTCCAACCATCAAGCAAACTGTTTGCATTTTTAGCGCACAACTTCGTCAAGGATAGTTTGGGATCATTATAATGTATATTGTAACAAGTTCTGGTGATGAGGACATCACGCCAGTTGTCAGTTACCTTTTTATGCCTTAATTTATTTTGAGATATTGTGTTTTGTTTATCTTTCTTTTAGTACCATATCGGTTATATCCGAGAAGTTCACTTTGTAAGACCCTATATAAAAAGGCTCAACTCAATGAATAAGTAGACAATGATTAAATAAAATTTTTCCAGTTAAAATTTCAGAGCTCTTGGGTTCTTGAGATTGGGGTGTGAAGCCCGTGGTGTAAGGGGTGTGAAGCCCGCGTAAGGGGTGCGAAGCCTAACGTTATCTGGTTCTTTCCCCAACCCTAATCTCTCTTTTTTCATTTTATTTCTTGTAAAACCCTAGTTTTTCCTTTTTATTTGTATTCGAAGGTGATTGCGATCCTGTATTACATCAATTTGGTATTAGAGCTTTGGTCCCAATCCCCTTCGAATTTCTTCTCTTCCCCAAATTCTAGATCTAGATCTAGATCTACTTTGCCAAAAAAAAGAAAAAAAGGGAACAGAAAAACAGGAAAAAAAAGGAAAAACAGAAAAACAGAAAAAGAAGAAGGAAAAACATAAAAAAAAAAGAAGACAAAAAACAGAATAACAAGAAAAAAGAAAAAAAAAGGAAAAAAGATTACCGATTACTGTTCACGGTGAACAGTAATCACCCTGATTACTGTTCACGTGAACAGTAACCTCTTGGTTACTGTTCAGCCCCCCCAAAGCCCAACACTCGTCTGTTCTGAAGCCCGTTTTAGGCTCGTCCGGAGTCCGAATCGAGCTCCGTCTGAAACAGTGAGTTGGTATCTGAGCCCCAGAGTTACTGGTAAAGTTTTTGTAGCTTTTTTTTGAGCAAATATGATCTCTTCAAGTCTGTTTGGAGCCGGTACTATTCCTGCAACAAAAGAGCAGACTTTCGAGGCCTCTTTTCCATTCCGATTTGAGCCCAGTTCGAGGCATCTTTCTTTCATTTCATACTACAGCTATTCTAGAAGTGGGTAAGTTATTCTCTACAGTGTGGGTATTTCTCCGAAGAGTTTTTGAGGAATTTTTTGTATCTGGGCGTGAACGACTCACCCCTCAGGTGATAACCGAACTTGAGCTGAATTATTAACTGTTAAATTACTGCAACTACTATTTGGATTGCTATAATTTGTTGTTGAATGCTATTTGTTTCTATCAAGTGGTTGCATCACTATTTATCGTTTTCATCATTTTTGGAGTGTATTTTCTTTGCATTTAAACTTTAGGATCTTTTTTGTTCATTTAGTGCATGCATTTAGTTTACTTGACCTTAGGGTTCTCCACTGTATCTGTTTGTTTGCTTGAGCCATCATGACTAGTCAACATTATAGGGACCCCCACTTAGACCAGCTACACAATCCCCGTCAGGAAAAAAAAGGAAAAACAGGAAAAAAAGGGAAAACAGAAAAACAGAAAAAGAAGAAGGAAAAACATAAAAAAAAAGAAGACAAAAAACAGAATAACAAGAAAAAAGAAAAAAAAGGAAAAAAAGATTACCGATTACTGTTCACGGTGAACAGTAATCACCCTGATTACTGTTCACGTGAACAGTAACCTCTTGGTTACTGTTCAGCCCCCCCAAAGCCCAACACTCGTCTGTTCTGAAGCCCGTTTTAGGCCCGTCCGGAGTCCGAATCGAGCTCCGTCTGAAACAGTGAGTTGGTATCTGAGCCCCAGAGTTACTGGTAAAGTTTTTGTAGCTTTTTTTGAGCAAATATGATCTCTTCAAGCTTGTTTGGAGCCGGTACTGTTCCTGCAACAAAAGAGCAGACTTTCGAGGCCTCTTTTCCATTCCGATTTGAGCCCAGTTCGAGGCATCTTTCTTTCATTTCATACTACAGCTATTCTAGAAGTGGGTAAGTTATTCTCTACAGTGTGGGTATTTCTCCGAAGAGTTTTTGAGGAATTTTTGTATCTGGGCGTGAACGACTCACCCCTCAGGTGATAACCGAACTTGAGCTGAATTATTAACTGTTAAATTACTGCAACTACTATTTGGATTGCTATAATTTGTTGGTTGAATGCTATTTGTTTCTATCAAGTGGTTGCATCACTATTTATCGCTTTCATCATTTTTGGAGTGCATTTTCTTTGCATTTAAACTTTAGGATCTTTTTTGTTCATTTAGTGCATGCATTTAGTTTACTTGACCTTAGGGTTCTCCACTGTATCTGTTTGTTTGCTTGAGCCATCATGACTAGTCAACATTATAGGGACCCCCACTTAGACCAGCTACACAATCCCCGTCAGGGTCATTTGTCCGTTCAGGATTACATTGTCATATACAAGGACTTAATCCACCGTAGTGACGTGAGAGAGCACCCTTCTGAGACTGTAACTAGATTTGTTTGGGGTTTACGACCTAAAATAAAACGTGCTATGATTACTGGCCCCTATGACTTAGACACTGTTGAAGATGCTTTTGATGTTGCATTAAGATTGGACTTGACTTTCAAAACGCTAGTCAATGCCAAGACTAGATGTTCTAAATGTAAGGGATATGGACATTATGATTATCAGTGCCCATCGGAGAGTCAACATGTTAGAATTGTGCCCACTGATGAAGTTGACGACTCGAAGGTTGTTGAGGATGTCCAAGTTTCTCCTAAGACTGTTAATATAATTGAAGACATAGCAGTTGATTCTGACACACAGATTATTGATGAAATTCACATGTCTTCTGATAGTGCCAATGATGACGTGAATGAGATAGTTGAGCCTAATATACCCACTGTGCCTAGTCAGCTATTCGAGTCTCCTTGTGCTGAACCTAGTTTTATGGTTATTCCTATCAATTCATCTTTTAGGGAGTCACCTGAATTTCTTGCCAAGGTCCAGCCGATGGTTTCTAATACTTCTTTTTCGGGTTGTTTAGAGTTTGTGTCCGAGTCCCGTGTACCTCCATCGTTAGATGTGTGTCCTTCAGGCATATTATATCTCTCATTCTCCCATCGTTAGGAGTTATACTTAGAATACCTACTGTTTTGCATCTGCCTGTTGCACATATTGATGATATCACTAGGCTGATAGCAATTTGCAATAATACCTACAAATTTACTGCATACCCATATAGTATTTTGCAGGAATTTACAGTTGATAATAGGGTGATGGTTACGAGTCACTCTGAGGTCACGAAAAAGTTACACGCTTGGCCTAAAGATTTCGATAGGGCTCTGAAGAGGATTGCTTCCATTGCTTGCGAGTTGGATAGCCCATAGGATCCTGGTATTAGTTCCGTCTTCAGCAGGGATGATGCGCCTTGGTCTACTCTCTATGTCTTGATCGAGCTGTCGTCTTTCACAGCCAACCCATCACGGAGACCAGTTCCACCTCCGCCACCATGGTATCAACACGGCGTACCAGTGATGCTGCCACGACCACCACCTTGGCCCGATTGATATGCTTCGTGAGAGTCCTCACTCGAAAGGGTCGGGTTTCTCCCACCCCGGAGGAATTGATGAGGACATCACGCCAGTTGTCAGCTACATTTTTATGCCTTAGTTTATTTTGAGATATTGTTTTTTGTTTATCTTTCTTTTAGTACCACATCGGTTATATCCGAGAAGTTCACTTTGTAAGACCCTATATAAAGAGGCTCAACTCAATGAATAAGTAGATAATGATTAAATAAAATTTTTCCAGTTAAAATTTCAGAGCTCTTGGGTTCTTGAGATTGGGGTGTGAAGCCCGTGGTGCAAGGAGTGTGAAGCCCGCGTAAGGGGTGCGAAGCCTAACGTTATCTGGTTCTTTCCCTAACCCTAATCTCTCTTTTTCATTTTATTTCTTGTAAAACCCTAGTTTTTTCTTTTTATTTGTATTCGAAGGTGATTGCGATCCTGTATTACATCATCTGGACTTCAGAATCTGAGAATAAAAATTGGATAAACAGATGAGAAAATAGATAGATACCAGATAAAAACTTCTGAATGAGTTCCTCTGATGGAATGGAATTTGCCAACATATGCAAATCGAATCAAACTCAAAACTTACGGGTAAAATACTTGAAAATAAATTAGCAAGTATAGTGGGTTACACCTAGATTTCTTATACACTCACTCTTTGTATGTAATAGGTAATAGTTCGTTTAACAATAAAGTATGGATTTGATGTTGAATAGTTACAAATACAAGGTTACCCTTTTGTTGCATACCATGATAAGAGAAAATTGAGGAGCAAAGGTTAGGTGTATGCACAATTTCATTGCAGGGTAACGGTGAGATTTATATAGAGTAAACAAAATGGAAAAATACACCCACGTTTTCTAAAGCAATATATTAACTTATTTGAAGAAAAACATGAATACTGCATTGATAGCATCTATGAAGCATGGACATGAATACAACACAATACTGATACAGTGACGGAACAAATCCTCAAAATGAATATGGGGAGACACTGATATAACTATGTGTATGCATGTATCTATATACATAACAAAACCTGTAGTGATTAGGATGTGTTCCATTAAAAGTAAAATGAAAAACAAATTAAAATCTAAATGCTTTACATCCTTACCTTCAAATAAAGTATCAAGAAAAAAAAAACAAAAAAAATCTAATTAATATGTAATCTAGTTTGTGATGTGTTTAGATTCTACTAACATAGATATTCTTTTTCATGATTATCTAAGCGACATGTAACTTTTAGGTATCCAACACATAATCTTTAGATTTTATTGAAAATCCTCATGACCCGGACACACATTTATGGTTTTTTAAAATCCAACACAATTTCGGAGTGTCCGCTACATGTCGGGCAAGTGTCGGTGTCCGATATGGACACAACACTCACTTTGAAGTATCCATGCTTCATATGATAGCATTATGGTATATGCCATATACATCACAATAGGTGCACCCAAAACATAGGCCAGTGTAGCACACAACATGCATGTCAAATTTGATATACATATGACATAGGCTACTAAAGACAAAAAAGTTCAACTCAAAACACAAGAAGGTTCATCTAGCTTCTGCAATATCATGATTTAGAGGCCATATATGATGAAGCATCTGGAGTTGATAAGAATTAAGCGTATATAGACCCTACTAATTCTGTATCAAATTACTGCCCCATGTAAACAAAAGATTCACCTCAAATGTCACCATCTATTAATTCCTCTAGCCAAACAAAGTACACAAGATGGGCCATGATAGAAAGGAAACAAGTTTCATATAAAATAATGACTGAATTTGGAATCAAGTCAAGGATCTGTCTACTACTAATCTTTACTATAGCTTACAAACAATTGAACTACTGAACTTGATAATAAACTAAATATATTCAAAGGTTGGAGCTTGAACCTGGCTCAGTTCTTATATGGACTTCAAGTCAAGCTATCTGCATCATAGTTGGAACAGTGCAATCAATCCAGTTACACTAATCTAACTCAACACATTCCAGCCCAAATTTAGTTGTTCTTAAATAAAGAACGCAAGAAATAAAAGAATGTCAGCACCAGCAGCAACATCAATAGTCCGCCATCAATATTCCTCCCATATTTTCTAACTAATATATGGCATGACATATCAACCAAAAGCAGATATATCAGATGGTAAGGCTAAAAAAGATAAGACCTTTAAATAATTTCAGACCATAACTGTAGGGATTCCATCTATATTGGCCTTAGTATTATCCATATTCACCGATATTAGAACAATGCCGATGCATGCTTATATAGACCACCGTTATTTTTCTGCTATGAAAAGTAAAAGAAAAGAAAAAGAAAGAAAGAAAGATGGCACGAGGTAGAAGACAAGTGTCCTTCAAATGGACTTATTCAGTATCTATTTTCATCTAGGGTTCAAAGTTTAGGCCAAGTTGGTAAATGGTAGGGGAACTTTACGCAACCAAAATAATGCTCAACTATAGAGAACAACATCAAAGCCTTATTCCACCAAATAATTGACAACTAAATGAGCATGACATTAAAAAAAGTCTTTTAGACTAGTGTAGTGGTGATTTTCCGTTACAAGTAATTGGACAGTCTATCCTCACCACAAGTAAGAAATAAAGTGAAGTAGTGCATGTAAAAAACACAACATAGAAAAGAGAAACACAGAAGATTTATGTGAAAACTCTTAACCGGGATAAACCACTAGGAGAAAGAGCTTCACTATAATACTCAAGTTATAAAAATTATAGGAATCTAGAGAGTATCAGATTGAAACCCGAATAGAATAAGGATCAGAATTCAGAGTCCAAAAGTCCCAAAAACTCGAAAAGTGAAAAAATCATTTTCTTCGTTGGACGAACTATGCTCGACTGAGCTACTGGCATGAAGGTATATGGGTACGGCGATATCTTCATGATGAGGACAACAGAATGAAGAGATGGTAATCTTTCAATGTTAGAGAAGACGCGCCAACTCAATATAAATTCAATAATTCTACTAGCTTAAGATTTCTAATTTCTATTTCTTGTATTCTTTATTCTTAGTAATATGATTTGTAGTAGGATTACTACTTTTCTTTTTACTTATTTTTCTCTTTTAGACTTTTAATTTCTTTTAGGAGTAAGATTGTATAATTCAAATAGGAGTAGGAGATATAATTTTATAGCCTATATAAAGGCTCCATGTATTCACTTTTTTAATGAACAACGAAATTAATGAAAATTTGCTATTCTCTTTTTAATAGTGGTGAGATGCTCTGTTAAATCCTGATTAGTGGTGGGATGCCCTAATTGGTTTATCATAATTCTATTTTTCCTCTCTTAATCTCTTCAAAATAAATTTCTTTTCTCTCTAAAAGTGTTATTGAATCTCATTCTCTTGCTATGTCCACTACCGACCTCGACGCCTATTGTTACCCTCTTCTTCACTGCTGAAACTAAAGCCATTCAGGCCTTCTTCACTCACCAAAATCAATAAGAAAACAAATTCGCGTGTGCAAAATTTTGCATCAGCAAGTTCTCTTATTCGGGTCATATCTCACTCATTCGAAATTTAAATCACGCACCGTTTGAAACGTTAAATTCATGACAGAAAGAACTACAATACTGAAGAATCTCAAGGTAAGAAAACAGAGAAAATCAGATTTATTTTACAGATAATTCAAGAGGTATAATTTCAATCCATAAACTGTTTATTTACAATGCGATATACATTTCTAACTTATTATTAATTTTAATCTATTGTCCATTTTAAATTACGAGTATGTGATCCGCTTCTTCTTTGTAGTTGTTTAACTTCTTTATCGATAGTAGAATCTGTTACCTATACATAACAATATTTAATTAGTAATTTGATATTTGAATTGATTTAATACATGCATTTAAGGAAACATAGTTAATATTAACTGTTTTAAACTTTCCTACCAACAATCGTTCTTATTGATGAAACGTTTAATTGAGTTATTTTATCTATTGCTTTCATACCCATACACGTTTCACATCATCTTGGTATCAGATCATAGTTAGGTAGGATTTGCATATTAGTCATATTTATTTGCTTTCTTTCTTCTAGTTAGATTTTATTCAGAAACTCAACAAAATTAGTGATTAGAAAACCTTGAAAGGTAAGTCTTTTCCTGAAAATTCGTACGATTGGTGTCTAATCAAGAAAGGGTACTCAATGTGATTTTCTAATTAAGGAACGCCAAGTGTGAAAAATCTCTCACCTGAGTTGCACCGACCTGGCCACTGGTAAAATTGGAGTTTGACTGACCCGATAATTTTAGAAGACGAGTTTTTGAAAATCAAACAAACAAAAATTTCAAAATTCAAAAAAAATAGTATAAATTTGGATTTATACTAGAACTCATATACATTGCATGCCAACCTGTAGTGGTACCCCATACTTGTGTGAAAAAGTTACTGAACCCAACACTGATTCCATGACCTCCTATCCCACTCTAGCTGATATCATGGCTAATCTTGATTTTCTAACTTAAGAAGCTAATGTCTTCCATTTAGAAGCAAAATGATTGAAAGAGAATGTCAATAGGGTAGTGACCAAATTAAAGACCCATAACTAGAACCTAAAAAGCAGTACCACTTGTGTAATCTCCATAGTTAGAAAAATTATAGACAAGCCTGTAGCGCTATTCCTCCGATATTCACTCCCGTGGTAAAAGAGTTTAGTGATGCCCCAAAGGAGTTCCAAGACAAACCATCACCTATATGTGATAACCAACCCGATTGAATCTGATTCCAAAGAGTTTACATATCACCCAAACATAAATTCTGTTGAAGACGTATTTGATGACTCCGCCGACGATCAAGTCCACTAAGAAATAGGAGATGACATCGTAAAGTCTAGTACCTTGATTTTCCCTAAAGTTACCCCCAATGATTATGGAACTTATTGACGTCTTTCCTAGAGATGTTATATACAATGACATTAGTCAAACACCTTCAAGTTACTTGTCCATTATTAGCACTATCTCGTCACAAAAGGATACAAGAACTGAGAGTCATTATAGACAATGAAAGCTGCACCAATGTAGTATTCTTTGAGGTATTCAAAATGATGGATTGAAATCGTTACCCTACTCTCACCCAGTTAAGAAACCATGGCTCAAGTCCACAATCATAAAAGTTTCACAACCGTGTCTAGTCCCAATCGATTTTCATCTCTACTTTTGGAGAACTATGTGGCATATGTTAAGAAACCAAGTCTAAGTTCTCAACTATTTTTCAACTTCCAATCGATTGTCAAACTAAATTCGTCCATGAGTCTGCATTATCATCTTTTACATCACATGTGCATGTGAAATCATATCACAATTTACATAAGAAAGTTATAGATAAGATTGCTCAAAATTATGCCAACTACTAGATTCGCATAGACATTAGAGAATTGTTTAAAATTTTTAATATTGGTGATGTAATCTTACTTGCTTGTAGTATTGATTCGCTTTAAATATTGAGAAAACTAAATTATCATGTTTATGTTATAGATTTTACTATCAGTTCTATTTTCAATATTAAAAATCTAGTAGATTATAAATGTTTTGATTTTAACCCTAACAGTTTTCTTATTAATAAGTCATCCCATGAGCCTATTTTTGAGAGATCCTCTTTTCACCAGTTCCAAATATTTTAACTACTACAGTGGATTAGATTGATAAAATTTTAGATGATGAAATTATCATGATTTGTAAGAATTTAGTTTGATGAAAAGAAAGAGCACCGACTGATTCTAACAGGTTGAAGCAAGCTGAGATCACATGCATTATTGACTCGACGGAGTCAAACTCTCTCCAACATGAGGAGAATGATGCAGACAACAGAACGAAAAGATGGTAAATCTTTCATCGTTAGAGTAGACGCGCCAACTCAAAATAAATTCAATAATTCTACTAGCATTAGGATTTCTAATTTATATTTCTTATATTTTTTATTTTTAGTAATATGATTTGTAGTAAGATTACTATTTTCTTTTTATGTATTTTCTCTTTTAGACTTTTGATTTCTTTTAGGAGTAAGATTATGTAATCCAAATAGGAGTAAGAGATACAATTTTGTAGCCTATATAAAGGCCCCATGTATTCACTTTTTCAATGAACAATGAAATTAATGAAAATTTGCTATTCTCTTTGTAAGTTATGGATCTTGAATTCTCTTTCTAATAGTGGTGGGATGCCCTATTAAACCCTGATTAATGGTGGAATATCTTAATTGGTTTATTATAATTCTATTTTCTCTCTTAATCTCTCCACAACAAATTTCTTTTCTCTCTAAAAGTATTGTTGAATCTTATTCTCTATTTACGTCTACTGCCGACCTCGACGCTCATTGTTACCCTCTTCCTCACCGCTGAAGCTGAGGCCATTCAGGCCTTCTTCATTTACCTAAATCAAGAAGAAAACAGATTCGCGCGAGCAAAATTTTGCATCAGCAAGCTTCCTTATTCGGGCAATATCTCACTCATTCGAAGTTTAAATCACACACCATTTGAAGCATTAGATTCGTGACAAAAGAGCTACAATATTGAAAAATCTCAAAGAAAGAAAACAGAGATAATTAGATTTATTTCACAGGTAATTCAAGAGGTACAATTCTAATACATAAACTGTTTATTTACAAGTCAGATATACATTTCTAACTTATTATCAATTTTGATTTATTGTACACTTTAAATTGCGAGTATATGATCTGCTTCTTCTTTGTAGTTGTTTGATTTTTTTTATTGATAGTAGAATCTGTTACCTATATCATAATAATATTTAATTAGTATTTTGATATTTGAATTAATCTAATACATGCATTTAAAGAAACATAGCTAATATTAACTGTTTTAAGCTTTCCTACCAACAATCGTTCTTGTTGGTGAAACGTTTAATTAAGTTATTTTATCTGTTACTTTCACATCCATACATGTTTCACATCACTTTATAACTGCATGATTTACACATGTCAACTTGTTGTAATGGTCGTGATCACCGGTGCTGGTTTGTTGAAATTACATGCAGGAAAATCTACCACTATCCACAACTACCCCCGCTGAGTGGTGCTGCATGTTATGAACGTAGAGGAAGAGAAGACTGCGTAATTGTCGACGGAGATTAGGCGTGATCTGTTACTGGAGCTGCCTGGCTCGAAGCTGAAGTCTTCGTAACAGGGGGAACCTTAGAGTGGAGATTATTTTGAGGTCGGTTATAATATGGACTTCAGAGAAGAGCTCTAATGTATCTCGGAGAGTTGAAAGATGAGGGACACCTATTGCCATCTTGGATAGGGTCAGATTTTGACCACTATAAATGCCCCCACTCTTTTACTTATCAGAGCCTGTAGACGGGAAGCCAGAAGAGTGGAGTCGGTAGGAAACCTTTTAATGCCTTAAGTTCGTCTTGATGTTCACAGCCAGACGAGGATCTAGATCATAAATGCAGATCTTTAGGATTTAATTGCAGGTTGTGCAGCTGGCTGTCAGCTGTCGCATCAATTAGCCAGATTTCTTAGGGTCGGATCATGTGTCTCTTCGAATTCAGGAATCATAATGACTGAAAGATAGGGTTTCGTGTTTTGGCAGTGACGGTTGATCTTCTGCTAATTTAATTTACTGAAAATCTCGGGACATGAACCGATTTTCTGGGGATGAAAATATGAATTGGAGATGGTTTAGCTTCTTTTCATCTATAAATAGAGAAGAACTCTAAGATTAAAATCGCTTCTGCTATCTTATCTAGGGAACTTTTACTTCAAAATTCCTCTTCTTTGCTTTACTGGGTTGCCATGTTTTCTTCTTTCATCAGATGGAGGAAGAAAAGGGAGAGGATTAAGGTAGAGGAAATAATGGTCAGGCTCTCGTCCTTTGAGAGTCTGGTTGGTGCGCCGCATTAGTTGTCATGATGAATCTATTACGACACATCAGTAGTCGTTACAGGGTGTCGCCTTCAAGGGTGACAGGTGAGAGTCCTGCTCCGATCGAATTTCTTCCTTGCGCGAGCATTAGGAAAAGAAATGGGGTTTTTTTGTTTGGGCTCCGCCGACGAATCACTCTTTTTTCCAGAGCCAGACCTCTTTCTCAGAACACAGGGGACGTGATGTGACATCATCAATGTCTTGTGTGTTTTACTGAAGTCCATCTGGAGCCCGAGGCGTTTGTCCTAACTTCGAAGGGCTTCTTGGGGATCCTAGTCATTCTCCCTGAGATGAGCGGAGAATGGCGGTGCCAGTTTGGCTTCCTTGGAGGCGTGTTCCTTGTGGAGGGGAGAAGATCTTTCACTGGAGAAACCTTTAGTTTTGTGAAAGAACCTCCCAGTAGCTTCTTCTCTGATTTTGGGATCTCTGGACAGTAGTGTGAGCAATAAGGTCGTGCCTTTTGGTGGGCGTTCCTCGGAGAATGTATCATCGGAGTTCGGAGATTGGCTGGACGTAGCGGCAGGATAAAGGGATCAAACCGGGATCATCTGCATTTTTTCAAAAAAAATGTAAACATAGAAGTAATAAAACTTTGTATTACCGTTGTTAGATGTAGTCAAGTATATATTTAAAATAATGTATTCAAAATGGAAGGATTTTGAAATAAAATATGCGCATATTTCTTTGGAATGGAAATGATTGTTTAGATCTTACCTTGCTTGTTTTACTATCGTCTTTTTTGGAATTGATATGATCATGCCTCTTCAGAGTGCTGATCTCTATCACCGATATGATTGGTATGTGCGGGGAGTGATTTGGTAAGCTTGCGGCGTTATTTTCGAGTAGGGGTAGTCCCTAACGGTATCTGCAAACTTTTGACCTCCAAGTGGGAAAATTTCAGCAGTAGAGTTAGATTTACGTTTACTTCCGAGTGGAAAAATCCCATCAATGGAGCTGTGATCATGAGACTCTGAAAGGAAAAATTCCTGCAGCAGAGTAGGCACTCCGAGCAAGGGTAGAACCTATAATGGAGGGAGCTTGTAGCCTGGAGTCTGTGGTGTTGTCTCTGAGTGGGGGAATCGCATCAGCGAGAGGTACAGACTTTTGGAGGAGGAAGGAAGATGCGCACATAAGTATGCAATAGAACATCTTATATTAAATATTATATACATCATAATAAAAGTAATAAAAAGTTAATACACATTTGACAGAAAACTATATATACTCAGCTTCTAATCACACGAAAATAGTATGTCGAAGGGATAATCCAAACAAGAATACCCTCATGTATATACCATATGTCTCGTGCAGTTATAAGCTGAACATACATAATCCATATAAATTAAATAGATCGGGCTAACAAAACTATGTATGCTCAGCTTCTAATCATATGAATCTAGTATGTCAAGGGGATAATCCAAACAAGAAAACTCTCATATACATACCATATATATTGTGCAGTTATAGGCTAAAAATACATAATTTGTGTTATCCTGGGATGAGCAATTCATGTAAGCATATGCAAAAGTTGTGTTCAGATAATACTTAGAAGATCATACCTTTTCAGAATGCTTGATTTTTTCAGCATCTAATCACATGAAACTAGTACGTCGAGGGAATAATCCAAACAAAAAAAACCCTCATGTATATATCATATGTCTCGTGTAGTTATAGGCTCTCCGGAATACTTACATGCAAACTTAAAAGGGGTTCTGAAGTGAGAGTACGACCCATCGACAGATTGGATGTGTCGACTCTGACGGGGTAAGATCCACAGCAGAGTGGTGATCCGGACCTCCGAGTGGAGGAAATCTCAGCAATGGAGTTGGACCTGCGAGTGGGAGAATCCCAGCAATGAAGTTGGGTTCACAGTTGCTTTCAAGTGGGAATTTGACCCATCAATGGAGCTGTGAACTTGGTAAGGATCTGAAGTGAGGGTGCGGCCCATCGACAGATTGGATGCATCGACTCCAAGTTCGGATAAGACCCAGACGATATGGACCTCTGAGTGTGGGGAATCCCAGCAGCGAAGTTAAGCCTTCGAGTGGGGGAAATCCCAGTAGCGAAGTTGAATTCACAGTTGCTTCTGAGTGCAGATTTGACCCATCATCGGAGCTGTGAACTTAGTAAGGATTTGAAGTGGGGTGTGACCCGTCAACTGATTGGATGCATCAACTCTGAGCGGGGCTAGGATCTATAGCAGAGTGACAATCTGGCTTGGCTCTGGCAGAGGAAAACTACCATAGGTTCATCAGCCCGTGGGTTCAGATGAGGAGAGCCCGTAGGCTAGCGTTTGTGTTCCGAGTGGGGTGTGACTTATTAGTGGAACATCAAACGAGAACTCTGAGAGGGAAAAATTTCTGCAGCAGAGTTAGAACTTCGAGCAGGGATACGACCCACATCGGAGGGTTTCGACTCCCGTAGGCTAGCTGAGAAGAGGGCCCGTAGGCGGTTGCTTGCGTTGCCGTCCTTGAGCGGAGGTGGAACCCACAACAGAGCGTTCAAGTATTAACTCCGAGTGGGGATATGACCCATCAGTGGAGTTGGGTTCGCAGTCGTCTCCGAGTGGGGGGTAAGACCCATCAGCGGAGCGACGAACTTCGGTAGGATGCTGAGTGAGGGAAATCCCAGCAGCAGAGTAGGCTGAAACAGTTAGGAGTAAAATATAATTTTATTTGATAACAAAATGAAATACATAAAAATCAAAGTTCAGGGGAGATCATGGATAAGGGTACTGCCCTGTTCAGAGAGGTAAGATCAGATTACTCGATTGCTTTGTATTTGATGATCACGTGTTGTGGTTGGCTAGGAGACGGAGCGCTCGGTTGTCCGGATTCAAAGGCTGCTTTGGGTATGAGGGCATATTTCGTAAGAAAGCCCTGGCGAATGAGCTTCTCCATGTACTTTTGGAGGCTCGATAATGGATGGTCTTGTGCCCCTTATCATCATGGTAAGAGTAGTACTCTTCTGCTTTGAGATGCGAAAAGGTCGTACTAGATGGGTCTTGGACACCTGACCCAGGATTGGTACTTGATGGTGTTGAAGACTTCACTGATGAGAGCCTAAGCGGAGTGAATTGCTTTATTAGTTTGTAGGCTCGGAGCAGATTTGTGAGAGGATTGAAAGTGTTTGTCACTTGTAAGTAGGTTGTCGCCGTTTCCGATCTTGGGCATAGGCGGAAGCTTTCTGTGGAGACTTAGACTTCCTCTGTCGCCACCACGCTTTGAAGAGTGATTGAAAAAAGCCTTCATTGCCTATTCCAGCTATATGAAGGGCTGAGCTTGGGATAAAACCTCGTTCATCCGAGTGATATTGTGATTCAGGAGATGTTTGTACAGGGAGCGAGAGACTTGCAGCCCGCTGATAAATGCGAGTGCAGCGACGTCCTCACCGCAGTTGGAGACTTTGTCCAGTTGGTTTTGGAAGGAGCCGATGTAAGATTTAAGGTTGTCGACCTGACTCATCTTGATAGTGAGAAGGTGGTGATTGTTGCTTTTAGCTTCCCGATGAGATGCGTATTACGTGAGGAACGCTTCGGACACCTCAAAGTTGCGAAGGGAATGTGGAGGCAGAGAGTAGAACCAATCTGAGGCCGCATCTTTCAGACTGGAAGGGAAGGCGAGGCACATGAGTGGATCATTAAGAGAGTAGACTATCATTTTGTCTCAAAAATACCGAATGTGTTAGACCGGGTCGCTTACTCTAGAGTTGTAGTCGAACGCTGGTGTCGAAAACTTTCTCGAGAACTTGCACTTCTAAATCTCTCTGGAGAGAGGGGAACCGGAGACTTCGGCAGCAGAAGGTGCTAACCGACTGTTGAGTTGCAACTTATCCTCCTTAATCCATCTTTGAATCAACTCGTCGAGGATCCTCACGATGGGAGATTCTATAGTTTCAGGCTCGTTTTCTGACTGCGTCGGTGTTTGTGTTGTGGAGGGTAGCAATTTGAGTCTGGACGTTAAGCTGCCTCAACGCCTCTTGTTCACGGATAACATTCTCGCGATCGAGAGCCGCCTATTTTCGATGACGATATGACTGGGCTTGTTGCTCTTTCTGTTCTTTTATGTCGACAAGCATTTGAGGGAGATGGTTTTTGTACTGCGACGGGGGAGTTTGGAGGTTGGCGGCTGCCCCTTAACGCGAGAAGGAACCAGTGGCTTCGGTAGTATGTGGCTGCAGTGTTCAAAATAACGCGTTATGTAACGCGTTATAACGTGTTACGATAACTAACACTAGGCAACCGTTAGTTAACACCCACAAATAACACGAAAATCAATAAACTGGGTTTTTTTGGCCAGTAACGTATGTTACGTTATTTACGTAACGCATAGTAACGTATGTTACTGTGCAAAGCCTCATTTTATAAAAACCCAACCCCGATTCCTCATTCTCGTTCTAGGGTATAGGAAAAATTCCCTAAAACCCAAAATGAAGAAGAAAGAAGAAGAGCAAAATTCCCCGATCCCTCATCGTCGTCGGTGGTTCCTCGCCATAGAAAGATCCTCGTTGTCCCTCGTTCTCATCCTCGACACATTGAAGAAGTAGAAAGAAGAAGAAGAAAGAAGACATCCCTCTCGTCGTTGTCATTGATTCCTCATCGTAGGTGGATCCTCGCCGTCTCTAGTTCTCTTCGTCAGCACCTTGAAGAAGAAGAAAGAAGAAGGGTCTCGCAGGTCTGTATCCCCTCTTTATCTCTCTCTGCTCTTCCCTTGATCATTTTCTCTGCTCTTCCCCTGATCATTTTCTCTGCTCTCTTCCTCCCGATCTCTCTTTGCTCTCTCTTTCCTCCCCATCTCTCTTTGCTCTCTCTCTCTCTTGTGCGATCTCTTTCTGCTATCTCTCCCTCCGATCTCTCTGCTCTCTCTCGAAGAAAAGAGCACGCACACAGAGAGAGAGGATGAGAGAGAGAGAGGCAAATGGTCAAAAGTTCCTCCGTGGACAAAGGAAAAGACCTGCTATTAATGATATGGATAAGACCGGGGATGATATCAATCTGGAGGATGCGGAGTACATCTTGGAGGAGGATGATTTAGTTATAATAGATGAGATTAGGGCATGATTTTATTCCAAGATATTATGACTACTTTGTTTTATATGACTATGACTTATATTTGTGAATTTATTATAGAATTTGTCATGATGAACTTGTTATGAAATTTGTTATGTTTACAAACTTATTATATGTAAGATCCCTAGTTGAAAATACTGTATTTTTATTTTCCTAAAGTATTTATTTAAAATTTAGTGCTGCTATTATTGTTGTCATTATTATTATTAATTAGGATTATTATTATTACTTGGTAATAATTACCATTACTAATTAAGGTTATTGTTATTATTTATTATTTTTAGTAAGAGTTATTGAATTTATTATTAGTACTATTTTGTATTTATTACTATTATGACTAATATTATTATTATGACTTGAATGTTTATATTTTTAGTAATAGCATTATTTCCTTTCCTTGTATCCTTGATTCTACCCATACCCGTTATCTATCCATACCCACTTCTATTCCTTGATTCCATAACCCATTACTTGTTATCCTCTTTTACACCCAATACACAAGATCCTACCCGTTAATCCGAACACCCTTTACCCATTTGGATCCAAACCCGCTACCCTCAAACCCATAACCCAATACCCTTATATATAATCTATTATCTTCTCCTAAATCTAACCCTAACCTAATCTCTTCCCTAATCTCCCCATCTCAACAGCAGCCGCCCCACCTCCCTATAGTCGAAGCCCCATCACTTCTCCATGCTGCACGGCCCGCGGCAGCATCCCACGCCACACCAGGCCGCCTCCCCCTCCGCGGCACCATCCTTGATCATCTCAGAGTCGTGGGTTGCCTCCGCGGTCTCCGTCGGTGTAACGCCCCGATCCGGAGGGTACGGAGACGTTACTGCGACGTATATACGCAGGTCGAAAATACCCTCACGTATATACGCTAAGCATCAGTACAGGCAGGAATCAGAGTACGGAAGCATAGTGGTAATATACAATCCAGCAATAATAACACCAGTACACAGTTATCACAAGGCATGATATAATATCTGAAGAATATATAATCACTAAGAGGCATAAAGGCAGAATGCACAATATGAAATACTGAAAAGTACTCACGAATAGAAGATGGGAATCTCGCGAGCCGATCAAGAAGAGGCGGGAAGGAAGAGGGTCCAGGAAGGCACCAACTAATCCACGCTCCCGCTGCGCCACTCTGATCAAGTGTAGAAGGCCGCTACAGTCCAGACTCTAGGATCTGGACATGAGAATCCAGGGTTGTTAGCAACCCCAGCGAGTACAAAGAATAAAGCCAGATGGCGTGCATAATAGGCACACGTGTACATGATCAAGTGACGTGGTCCAGGCATGCAGGAACAGGAAATGACAAATAACATAAAGGAAAATGACAGTAAATCTGAGATCAAGTAAATACATATATATCAGTAAATCTGAATCGGAAAGCATGCATGATATATGGTGTAGAGAGCATAGTAACATAATCATGCGACATATATGGAAAACATGTGATAGATACACTAAACATGCGATAAATAAGTATGGACAATTCAAGTTGTATAAGCTCGGATTATGGATGTATGGTGTGATACGTTAAGGGGATAATCCAAACAAGGAAACCCTCATCTATATACCTCTATCTCATGTCACCATAATCTAAGCACATACAACCCGAGCTACAAGGTGGTCATAACATAATACTCATAAAACAGGAAATCCGATATAAAGTCCGGGACAAGCAAATATAGAATACACAACACAGATTCATAGCCGTTTAAGTTGCAGGCTTTAGTATGCGTCCCATTCCACATACTTCTACTTACAACTTAAAGAGCCGGTTATTATGACACTTATTATTATTACTCGTCTTACCCTGATATCTAGCTATGTGAACTAGCGTCCCAGCGCACATAGATCCATATCCTAGTAAAACAAGGTTGTTATTGGAAACTAGCGGGGGTATCAACGAACTATGTTTACAGTGGGTCCCTTGCATGCCCGGGACCACGGTCCAGGATTGTTCCGTTGCATGGAAACGGAAGCCAGCCGCAAGGCTAAACAGGAGGGACTTATGTATGCCCTTATCATGATGGTACCAGTAATGAGGGAGCCAGCTCTCCCCTCGGTCCCCTGGAGGCCCACAGGTCAGACCGGAACATGTAGTTGCACAACATTCCTAAAAGCCACTGTAAACACGAACACATATTGATATCCGCATGTTTCCCCCGACCCAATGTAAGTTGATCCTTTTTAAGATTCATTAGTTTAATTATCACCTTACGGGAAAAACAGGAGATGGACATGATCAGGCATTCAGGAGTACATAAGTACTAAATAATCAGGTCACTGCATGTAAAGCAGGAAAACAGGTCACTGATCATGATACAGGATAATAAGGTAAAGTTCCCGTAAAGGTAATAATCACAAGTCAAGTTATCATGCTGGGTGTCAAGTGATAGCATGATAGAATGATGATATTTAGTAAACAACCAAGCATATCAAAGGATTGATAATAGTCAGGTTAAGTCATGGCATAACAAAAAGGGTCTTGCCAAATAGTAGTATGGCGGGTGGTCAGATGATAACACACTAGATGTCAGGTGATATACATGTGTTAAAAGATAGCATGTAACTGACAGATCTAAAGTAAAGACATGGCAAGTGGTGACATATAAGTAATGGCAAATATCAGTGTTGTATATCATGTGGCAAGCATAGCATGTCAAATAACGGTATCCGGTGTCATGTATCAGATATAGCATGGCAAGTACTGGTCTCAAGTATCATAGGTCGAATGTAGCATGGCAAATACCGGTGTCAGGTACCATATGTCAAATGTAGCATGATAAGTACTGGTGTCATATATCGGGGTCAGGTATAGCATGGCAAGTACAGGTATCGGGTATCACCTATCACATATAGCATGGTAAGTACTAGGGTCATATATCATGTATCAACTATAACATGGCAGGTACTAGTGGTCCGGTATCATGTACAAATATAGCATGGCAACCATCGGTATCAAAATATCATAAAAGTTACAGTGACAATTACTAAGCATGCGACGGTAATAGCAAAGCATATAACAACACAAGAATGTAACCGCATAATGATAAAATAAATGCATGTCAAAAATAACTGTACTCGCCTCAATACCGAAAAACCGCGAGAAATCCCGAAACACCAGAAATTCGTGCACAAGACCAATCAATATATTAAAATATATTTATTATCATTTTTAGAGAGAGAAAGAGGAGAGAGAAAGAGTTAGAGAGAGAAAGAGAGGTTTAGAGAGAGAAAGTCTAGAGAGAGATTTGTAGAGAGAGAAAGAGAGATTTCTAGAGAGAGAAAATCTAGAGTGAGAAAGTGAGATTTTTAGAGAGAGAAAACCTAGAGAGAGAAAGAGTGATTTTAGAGATGTCTAGAGAGAGAAAGTTGGGATTTTTAGAGAGGGAAAGTGGAGAGAGAAAGTCTAGAGAGAGGTAGAGGGGACATCTAGAAAGAGAAAGGGATGAGAGAGAAAGAGAGAGGGAGAGAGGAAATCTGGAGAGAGAGAGAGAGAGGTTGCAGTGAGAGAGAGAATGAGAGAGAGAGAGAGAAGGAACAGGAGGGGGCTGCTGCCCCCTCCCCCAATAGCCCACGGCCAGGCCAGGAGGCCTGGCCGCGGCCCTGCCAGAGGCGGCGCCGGCGGCCACCGGAGGGCCGCCGGCCAGGGGTGGCCCCGCCGGCCACCCCAAAGGGGAGAGAGGAGGAAGGGGGGCAGCAGCCCCCCCTTGCCCACGCCAGCCCAGGCCGCCGGCCTGGGCTGGTTCTGCCACTCCCTGGCCGCGGCCAGGGAGGCGCAGCACACCTGCGCCGGCCGCCGTGGCCGGCGCAGGCTGGGGTGGCCGCCGGCCACCCCAACAGAGAGGGGGAGGAGTGTGAGAGGGAGAGAGGAAAGAGAGGGGGAGAGAGTGGTGTGAGAGAGAGAGAATGGAGAGGGGAGCTGGGCCCCTCTCCGGCCAGTGGCCGCCGGCGGCGGTCCTGGCCGCCGGCGAGGCCAACAGAGAGAGAGGGAGGGAGGAAGAGAGAGGGGGAGGCTGCGCCTCCCCTCCTCGCACGCGCACAGGGGGCCTTCCGGCCCCCTGGCCGCGCCCAGGCCGGCGCTCAGGCCGTCGGCGTCGCGCCGGCGGCGGGCATCCCTCGCCGGGGCGCCGGAGGGAGGGAGGTGGAGATCGGGTTGGGTTCCAGGGGAGCAAGAGAAGGAGAGAAAAAAGAAAAAGAAAAAAAGAAAAGAAAAGGGAAAAGATTAATTAAAAAAGAGTGGTGAGATGGGGTTTATTTAAAAGAGGATTGATGTGATGGGATGAGGGTTGGTGGATGATATGATGGGGGGAAAAGAGTTGTGTCAGTTTGACTTTTGGGGGGAAAGGAAGAATAGAATTTGAGAAAGTGAGTGTAAAAATAATATTATTTAAATAGGGTAAAAATTCGACTGTTTCAGAATCGTTCCGAAAATTTCTCAAAAATAGAAAATAATATTTTAAGATGCCCGGTGAAATCGGATTCGAGAAATTCAATGTAGATTTCAAATTAAAAATCCTGGAATCTTCTGGCGGTACCGGTTGACACCAAATCCGGGGGATTTTCGATAAATTCTGAAAAATCTCGAAAAATGAATTTAAATAGAAAATGATATTCTAAGAAGTAAACTGAAAGCCGTTTTTGAAAATTCAGTCCCATTTGAAAATTAAAAATCCAAGAATCAGTCAGCGATACCGACCGACACCAGTTTTGGAGATTTTGCAAATAATTCTGAAAAATTCCAGAAAATCATGAAAAATCTAAAATATTTGGAAAACGATGTTTAAAACTAAAATCGGTCAAATCGGATTAGCAGAAAGGCTAAATCGAGCGAAGCACTAGGTTCGGGCCCCCGGTTCAGACTAGGGCTGACTCCGAGTCCACGAATCCAAATCCGAGACAAAACAATCACATCAATAATCACAAAACAAAAACAAGTACAAGGTAAATCAAAGAAATATGCTAGAAAAATCAGAATACGTATCTAAGTACGTATTCCAGGAACGGGGTGTTACAGTCGGCAAGCAACCCTTGCCATGGCCGAGCTTTTCTCTGCGTGAGTGAGTTTGCTTACTTTCTCAAATGACTTGTGTATTTTGCTGTTTATGAAAATGATAAAAAGCTTACAACATTACTTGTTTTAAAAGGACAGCAATTGAATTTTGTGTTCCTACTGTATGGAGAACAGATTTATGTTTTTGTGTTTTACATGATTGTTTAGTTTTGGTTGGTTAAATCGGTCCTGGGTACCACATTGATATTAAATACCTTAAATTAATCTTATAATAAAAAAAAAGACTTAATCTATTATGTTCTCAATGTATACATAATTGAGCTAAACAAATATGCTTAATGGAGAGATAGGTTCTGCACTCAAGCTGTATGATGAAATGCTGCAGCAGAAGTTGCGTCCGAATGTGTTTACTTTTAATGCGTTTGTGGACGGGCTCTGTAAGAATGGGATGGTGGAGAGAGCTGATGAGATGTTTAAGAGAATGCAGGAGGTTGGATTGGAGGCAAATAGTGTTGTTTATACTTTGTTGATTGATGGGTATTCCAAGGGAGGGGTTTGACATGGCGATGAGGTATTTGGGGAGAATGCTTGACCAGGGGATGGGGCTTGATGTGAAGGGTTATGGGGTGGTTGTGTTGGGGCTTTGTAGTAATGGTAAACTGGAGAAAGCTTTGGACATTAGAAGAGAGGACTACTTAAATAGGTGTTGCATTGATGCATAGGAAATTGCTAAACTCACTGGGCTGACCGTTCTGAAGGGTTATCCAAAATATGAAGCTAATACCCGGACAAGTAATTCTTTGGTTCAAGTGGCTATTTGAGTTTGTTCTGCTGTGTGAAGAAAGATAGTGAAAGTTATGTGCTTCCCATTTTTGACTATCCCATGATGAGAACGTGAAAACTAACATGTGATGAAGCAAAGCGTGTATCAACATGATGCTTATGTCTGTATACAGGGATAGGAAGTGGTAGATATGACATTGCTTTACCAATATACTGATTTACTGATACTTAGACTGGCATTGACTTAGTTAGAATTGAAAATTGACCTATGATATACTTATATTGGATCTTGATCAGTTTACAGAGGAGTTTGATTTTTTTGGATTGTCATTATGTGTGTGCGTGTAGCTTACCCTTGAAATAGATATGTAGCATGATTTTGATTTTAGATTATTAAACGAAAGATCTTCGGATTTACCTAAATTTTATTGATTGAGTACTGATGATCTTATCGACGTTGGATACTGGATATAAAGTGATCTAGATTTCTCGTTGATTGAGGACGTTACCCTCTTTAGCTATGAACTTGATTATAGTTGGATGAATATGGTTTTGTGGATATTTCCATTTCTTACTTGTGATCTCGGGGTCTGTTACATAGTTGATTTTGAGGATACCAATAGACTGTTATTTATTGTTGTTACTCAGTGATAGGGATAGAATTATTGTGAGAGTGAATTCATCGTTATCGATGATATTGTATATTCAGAGTTTTATAGCTTTTACTATTTGATCTCTGTTATTGGTGACTCGAGGATCAGAGTAGATTGACATGACGAGAGAACTGGTTATTGATTCATTAACTTGTGGGTTACTGTACCGGATCACTTTGGCATGGATTGATATTTGACGGTCAGGATGACTATTGAGGCTAGGTTCATGATGACTATTGAGATCGGCTATTGTTATATGCAGTACAGGCATATGAGATATTGACCGGTTCCAGATGAGACTGGCTATTGAGTAATATCTAGTTCTGTTATTGTTTTGTTCATATTATTGAAGTTACTGGGAAATAATTGTTTGACCGTAACCACGGTACAGTCCTATTGTTCATCGTATACACGGTTACTGTTACTGTTACTGATATTGTTCACCGTGTATACGATTACTGATTGATTATTACTGTACTGATATTGTTACCGTCCAGTAGCATCCCAGTAATTGAAATGGCATAAGATATTGATTGTTATTGATGGCATTACCACTGACTGTACACTAGACACCTTTCACGGGACCTTGACATATGACTGTATTACTGTTACTTGACATCTAATACTCCTGTACCCCCCTGTATCCATGTCCCGTGCACTGTTGACCTGTTAATAGCACAGTCAAACCGGCGTCCGGCGGTTTACCGCCTGGTGTCGGGATTGACGAGGATGTATCCCACAATCGTGCTAGCGTCCGGCGGATCTTGAAAGGAACTAAGTGCCACGTGGAGTAAAGTGTCACACCATACACATGGTGGGGGCCACCTCTTGAATCCACGGGGGTCACCTCTAGAATCCTGTTTCCCTCAGAGCAAAGTGCCACACGGAGCAAAGTGCCACACCATACACATGGTGGGGGCCACCTCTTGAATCTGTGGGGGCCACCTCTTGAATCTGTAGGGCTATCTATTGTACGTGACGCCTGGTGTTAGCGTGATATTGCATTCTCAGTGCCTATTAGCATCCACATGCACTTGTATGATGATAACCCTAGGATACATGTTATTTGGTTCTCTTTCCCTATTCGAACAATGATACCCACATATCGGAGTTCGGATGAGTTCTACTGGATGTGCGGGCTCCAGGGTGAACTGTCGGATGTTGTGGGACGCCGGTGGAAAGTGACAAAGATAACGTAGCACATTACTGATTGTTATTGAATGAATTGAATGAACACATTGTGTTATACCCTGAATGGTTACCCTGCCTTATGACACATGACTGTATATATGATTGTAACCAGGACCACATGATTGTAACCAGGACCACATGATTATAACCAGGACCAGACTTATGACCAGACTTGGATACCAGTTTATTGACATGTGATGGATACCTATATTGACATTGATTGCATATTTACAGTTGTGCCATTTGACTGCTATCTGTATTCATGTTTTCATCATATGTGTTACTGTTCAGCTATTTATTGTGTTATTTAGTCTTTCTATCTGCAGTTGTCCTTATTATTATATATGCACATGGTTTCTTCTGCACGAGCTGTTTCCCCTTTACACACACACTCATTATGGTCGCGTTCTGACGACCCTGGATTTGCACGTCCAGATATTGGACAATTGTTTTATTGTGCAGGTGTCCGTTGAGACCGTCCATAATGCGAGGAGCTGGACTCTCAGCTGGACTCTCTCTCCTTCCCTTTCTATTCTGGTATTCTTGCATTTTCTTTTTCTGCTATTATTCTTTGATTCCTGTATATCATACTTAGCTTCTATTCATTCCTTACTTCATTTGAAATCATGTGTAGCTTTTATATGTATTATTGCAGTGATCGCTGATATTTATAGTTCTGATTTATAGCTTGTTCAGGTTATTTTTAGGCTTAGCGTATATACGTGAGGTATTTTCCTTGCGTATATACGTCGCCGACACGTGTCGCGTCTCCGCTCCAGCGTATTTTGGGAAACGGGGCGTGACATTATAACTTGTGAATGTGAAAAATTATCGTGATACTTGTTAAAAATTATTATGAGACTTACTAATTGTGTTGTATATTGTTCTAATATTTTTTGTGATTTTTTAAAATTATTTTTCTATTTATAAAATTATTAAATATAGTATATGTATTTATTTTTATTAAATAAATATTAAATTGTGTAACCTACATTGTGTGTTACATTATAACCTATCTTAACATAATAATGAAAAAATGTTATCGTTACGTTATCACTATTTTAAACATTGGTCAGTTGACTTTGAAAGTAGCCGATGTAGGATTTGAGACTGTCACCCTACCTCATCTTGATAGTGAGAAGGTGGTGGTTGTTGCTTCTAGCTTCCTGACGAGATGCGTACTAGGTAAGGAATATTTTAGACACCTCCTCGAAGTTGCTGAGAAAATGTGAAGGTATAGAGTATAACAAATCTGAGGCCACAACTTTTAGACTGGAAGGGAAGGTGAGGCATATGAGCAGATCATTGCAGGAGTAGACTATCATTTTGTCTCGAAAATGCCAGATGTGTTGGACTGGGTTGCTTACTCTAGAGTATTGCTTGAAGGTTGGTGTCGAGAACTTCCTCGAGAACTCGCACTTCTCTCTGGAGAGGGGAGAACTAGAGACTTCGGCAGCAGAAGGTATTGATCGGCTATTGAGTTGCAACTTATCCTCCTTAATCTGTCTTTAGATCAACTCGTCGAGGATCCTTACGATAGGTGATTCTTTGATTTCAGGCTCGTTTTCCGACTGCTTCAGTGTCTGAGTGTTATGGAGGGCAGTGCTTTGGGTCTGAAGTTGTTCGTTGAGCTTCCTCAATACCTCTTGTTCACGGATGACATTCTTGCGGTTGAGAGTCGCCTGCCCCTGATCACGATCTGACTGCGCTTGTTGCTCATTCCTGTTGGCAAGCATTTGAAGAAGCTGGTCTTCATACTGCGACGGGGGACATTGGCGGATGCTCCCTTAGGCAAGGAGGAACCAGTGTCTTCGGTAGTATGTGGCTGATTGATTGCTAGCAAGGGATCATGCCCCAAATGGCACTGATGGCCTTACTCTTTGACGTGGCACTGTTGAGGGTGACGACTTGCTTTCTTGAGGCCATCGGCGCTGCGGAAGAGGCTTTTGATGAGACTTTTTGAGGAAGATTTTGGATTGGATGGGAGGGAGATCTTGGGTGTAAACTCAGATCTCAATGAAAACATCAGTTTGTGATGGTGATTTTCCGTCACAAGTGACTCGAAGTCGATCCTCACCAAAAGTGAGAAATAAAGTGAAGTAGTGCACTAAAAAACACAAAACAGAAAAGAGGGACACAAAAAATTTACATGAAAACCCTTAATCGGGAAAAACTATGGGGAGGAGGAGCTTCACTATAATTATCAGATTACAGAAATTACAGAAATCTAGAGAATAACAGATTGGAACCCGAATAGAATAAAAATCAGAATTCGGAGTCTAAAAGCTAAAAATGTCCAAAAAGTCGAAAAGTGGAAAAGTCCTTTTCTTCGTTGGAGGAGGATGTCTACTTATACTCGACTGAGCTGTTGACATGGAGGCAGATGAGTACAGGTGGGATATTCGTAACTGCATGATTTGCACATGTCGACTTGTCGTAACGATCGTGATCACCGATACTAGTTTATTGGGATTGCATGCAGAAAAATTTGCTATTGTCCATAAATGCCCGCGCTGAGTGGTGTTGCACATTACAAACATGGAGAAAGATATGACTGCGTAACTGTCGGCGAAGATTAGGGGTGATCTGTTGCTGACGTTACTTGGTTCAGAGCTGAAGTATCGGAACAAAGGGAACCCCAGAGTGGAGATGATTTTGAGAAGGTCAAATATAGCATTGACTTCAGAGAAGAGGTTCGATGTATCTCAGAGAGTTGAAAAGAAGGGGACACGTGTCGCCATCTTGAATGTGGTTATATTTTGACCACTACAACTAGTAATCAAATTTTCCACCTAGCATCATCATTTACCATTGGAAGTTGTTGAAAATATTTATTCATTAATCATTAATTTTTAAAAAATAAAACCAATTTGGGTCACTTAGTTCTATCATCCCTTCCATGCATATAAGTTTGTATACTAAGAGTCTAGGCTAAAATCTAAGTATCATCATCTTAAAAAGTTTGAGATCAGCAGAGTCTCTTAGGTACTATTCACAATTTATGGCAAGCCGAACATTACAATGTTCTATCAAAATTATAATATTTATTGTCTCATGATTCATGATTCGTGGAAAATACTTATTTGATGGTAGACTAAAAAATTAGAGCCAGCTCATCAATGCTCCCACTTCTCCATTATTTGAGATAGCACATCCGTTTTTTTCCTTTTCCCGTTAGGAATATGGCTCTATAATTTCATTCCCTTAATTTCAAATATGAATATTTCAAGACATTGATGCATGGTACCTGTTTCTTGCTAAATCAACCTAAAAAGATTAAGCCTAAATTACAGAAACAAAAACAAGCACATACCGTCTTCTTCGTCATCATCATCAGCGCCATTCATGTCTTCATCTTCTCCTCCTTCTCGGAAGTGGAATCTTTTGAGAATCGCGAGCATCCTCTTGGTCTCGTCTTCACGCCGTATCCGCTGCAGCTCACCCACAAGATTGTCCCGCATAAAGGACTCGGTGCAGCGGAGGCTGTGGCGCTTGTAGCACGGGAGAGAGCAGTAGCGGGTGTTGCAGGGCGGGCAAGCGCACTGCGAGAATTGTTTCTGGCATCTGCTTGACTTCTAGGGCCTCGGCCCAATTATCATCCTGGTCTTCGGCCCAATCAACCAAAAGAATCCAATTAGGGTATCAAAAATCCCCAAATCCCCTCATCAGTTTGCTCCCTCTTCCCCTTTCTTTCCCAAAAAAATCAAATGGCCAGCGTCTCCTCCCCTTTCTCCCCTCTCCTACTCCTACCAAAGACGACAACGGCCCCACATCCAACGGCGCGGTGGTCCGTCCGCCTACCCGCCCGAGTCCCGTCAACCCTCTCTCTCACCCGCCGGCGATTTTCCCGCTTCTCCTCCTCCTCCGCCCAAGAGAACGGCACCGGCGCCGTACAAGGAGAGGAGGAGAAGGGAGAAGAAACGGCCAAGGATTACGACGACGATACTGCCAAGGTTGAGGAGGAGCGGCAGCTGCTTCGAGAGTGGCCGAGGAGCTGAAGGCGGCGATGGCGATGAGAAAGGCTGAGAGAGAGGAGAACGAGGCGGGCGATCTGATCGGGGAGTGGCGGAGGAGATCAGGCAGATCGAGTGGCCGGCGTTTGGGAAGGTGGTGGGGACCACCGGGGTCGTGCTGGCTGTTATTGCTGCCTCCAGCGTGGCCCTGCTCACGGTGAACGCTGTTCTTGCCGAGTTATCGGATCGCGTCTTTGCAGGCAAGGGACTACAAGATTTCTTTGGATAATTTATTTATAATTTGTTGTTTTGATATGACTGAGATAAATTGAAAGAGATAGGATCGATTTGATGGTTCCCTCTTTCATTCGTTTCTTTGTCTCTTTCAGCACAGCGCGCTAGGGGTAGAAATTTTACTCATCAAGAAGATTAGATGATCATAAATTTAATTGCATCAAGAAGATTGGATTATTATAAGAGAGATACTTTACTAACTCACCGCTGATAGTTTAGTTGCACGTCTACTTAAAGACAAATAAAATGAGCTCGAAAAAAAAAAAAAAAAAAATTGAGGGCTACCGGATGAGAGAGGAAGAGGGGATGAGGAAAGGGTAGAGAAAATGAATGGTGGGAGAGGCTCTTCTCTTTTTCTGTCGCTGGGGCTGGGGAAGACGAGAAGGTCGGAAGAAGGAAAAAAAATTAAAAAATCCTCAAAATCATCCCCCACACACACACACTTCGATCTTCGTGATCTTGCTCTCATCCACCGCAAATTTGAGAGGAAGAGTTTCTTCTCCTCATTTGCCGTGTAAGAGCCAGCTCAGCAGTCAATTAAGAGGAACAAATTCACATTCAAAACCATGCAATCAGCTAAAAAGGAACACTCCTTTCTTCCTTTCTCTGATGCTGGCAAACAATCAGGCCCTAATAGTGTCATTAAAGGCCCGCTGTGTTTATCTCTTGAGTACAAATGTGAGTAGGTTTCTATTAAGCAGCATGTTAAGTATTAATCTAGTGTAAACTTAATCATGATGCGGTGGATTCACGTAATTGCTCTATTATAAGAGTGTCTTAAAATTGTTGATGTAGGAGATCAAGATGAGAACGACTGAATTTAGTTACTTATTGACATCATCCTTCATCTATTGATAGGCTTTTACAGAAATTCAGAGGTTTACAATTCTGTCGACATCATCCTTCACCTGGCGACAGGCTTTTACAGAAAGTCAGGGGAGTACAGTCCTGTCGACATCACTCTTCACTTGTCGACATGCATACTATGTATTAGAGTATCCTAATTTGTTTAGGGTTGTTTTTCGGGTTCGTTTTGGATACCAATTTGATTTATTTTTTGTTTTTTTAATTTTAGTTTCCTAGTTAGAGTATTCTTCTTCTTTTATTTTCCTATATAAGGCTATTGTATCTTAGGTTTTTAACATCCAAGTTTGATTAATACAATTGAGTTTTTACTCTCCAATTAGTCGTGGATTCAAAATATTTTCTTTGGCTCATGGATTCGGGTCGCTTGCTCGTGGATTCAAGTTATTATCTCCTACCTGAAGGCTATTTCAGAGTTCGTCAGTGCTAGTACGATATCTAGCCTGCATCGCTCGTTTTTTTTTTTGCTTCCCTGTTTACATCAAATGGTATCAGAGCTTCAGCAAACTTTCCAATAATAGCTGCAGACGATGACGAGCAGTCTAGTCTCTTCGCGAGAGTAGGCGTTTTTATAGGGAAACTTGGTGCTCTTGAATCAACCATGAATAGTATGGTCCAAGAAATCAAGATGCTATCTCTCAAATTTGATGATCGAGGCCTGACCGATAGTACATACCGAAGCGGGCATGAACGTTCATCGAACAATCTTCCTCCACCACTATCAGGTAATTCTCATTTACAACCTCCACCAGAACAATTTTCTTTCCAACGACCACCCCCGTGACAACAACCACGTCAACCATCACCGTCACTAAGACGTCCTCTACGAAATCTTCCTTGCGAAGATCTTACCGACGAGGAAGAACTCGTCAACACCTTCTATCCCGAAGATGATTTCATAGAGGAATGTTATGATGGAAGGATGGCCTATGGGCGAGGTCCTAGGCGGATGGCAAATCCTAATTCCAACCGGGGAGAATGATTTCCCTTTCCTAACCCAGATAGGAGAAGAGAGACCCAAGTCCTAACGAGTATAGGATGACAATCGAGATTCTTTCTTTCAGTGGGAACCTTGACATCGAGTCCTTGGACTGGGTCTATGAAGTAGAGAAATTCTTTGACATGATTTACGTCCCGAAGAAAAGCATGTCAAGTTTGTGTCGTACAAGCTCAAAGAAGGAGCGACACAATGGTGAGACCAGTTGCAAATCACAAAGAGGCGCCAAGACAAACCATCAATGATGACATGGAGGTTCATGAAGCAACTCCTACAAGGTAGATTCCTTCCACCCGACTATCAACAGATTTTCTACAATCAATTTGAGTAATGCAAGGTATGAGGATTGTGACGGCATACACGGAGGAGTTCTACCACCTCTCGCCGCGATACGACTTATCCCTGACGGAGGAGCAGCAGACCACAAAGTATATTTATGAGTTGAGAGATTGCAGAGCAGATCCTTACCTTTCAAAGGCGTGACAATGAGGACATCTGGCAACACAAGAACTCAGTAAGGTTCCACATCAAGTGAAAGGTCTCCCGCCTGTAAGGCGATGACACCCCTCCAGCAAACCTGGTGATGGTAGCCGTCCCCACTACAAAGGGCAAAGATAATCCATATGCCAAGCCCGAGGTTGGCAAGTGTTACAGGTGTGATGAACCTGGACACAAGTCTAATGAGTTCTCGAAGAGGTGGCTTGTCAACATGGCAGACTACGAGGACGAAGATGAAGTACAGATCGAGACTGAACCGAAAGATTCCAACTTTGTCGAAGAAGATGGAGAGGCAGCCACCTGAGTGATCCAGCGGTTACTATGCAAGCAAAAGAACCCCGAGACTAACGTGTGGCCCTCCAAGACGTGCTCTTTGTCGGTGAGGCCCAGAATAAAACCATGAAGATTGAGAGGTTGCAGAGCAGAGCCTTACCTTTCAAAGGTGCGGCAGAGAGGACATCCGATAACACAAGAGCTCAGCAAGGGGGCCGTTTGTTTCGCGTAAAAGTCCGTAATTCGTAAATGACTTACAACTCAGTTACAACTACGGCGTTTGTTTGGACCGTAATTCGTAAAAGACTTACACAACCCAATTACCACTCACTTGCAACCCAATTACCACTTACTTACAGCCCAGTTACAGTTAATTTTGTGGTCACGCAAATTTGTATTATTTTTTATGTTAATATTAATTTTTTTAATATTTAGCATTTTTAATATTTATTTGCAATACTAAAACTTTTTAAATCACCAAATAGTTAATTTTGTGGTCAACTTTTCACTTATGACTTACATATTACGACAATCAAAAACCGTAAAACACAATACACTTTTCCACTTACAACTTTATATTACTAACCAAACACCATAAAGTTTACATGCATGTAACTCATTTACAACTGTAAATATCTTTACCAATTACGACTTACGAATTACGGCCAGTTACGACAACCAAACAGGCCCAAGGTTTCACATCAAGCGAACAACCTCTCGTCCGTAAGGCGATTGACACCCTTCCAGCAATCCTGGCGACGATAACCGCTTTTACTACAAAGGGCAAAGAGAATCCATATGTCGAGGCCGGGTTCGGCAAGTGTTACAAGTGTGGCGAACCTGGACGCAGGTTCAATGAGAGCCCGAAGAGGAGTCCCGTCAACATGGAAGACTACAGGACAAAGTGTAGATCGAGACTGAACCGAATAATTTCGAATTTATCGAAGAAGATGGAGAGGTAGCCACCTGCGTGGTCCAACGGTTACTATGCAACCAAAAGAACCCCGGCACTACACAAATGCATCAGATTTTCTAATCAAAATGTTCAGTAAAGAAGGTGTGCAATCTCGTCATCGACAATGACAGTTGCGAAAATATCATCTCTACTGTATTGGTGGACTATTGAAATTAGAGAAAGAGCCACACTCTCATCCATACACCATTCGGTGGACAAAGAAGGGCCTCTGCATAAAGATAACGAATTTTTGTCATGTCCCTATTTCAATTGGCAAGTTTTATCAGGATTCAGTTACTTGGGATGTTGATATGGATGAATGTCACGTACTATTGGGACGACCATGGTAACATGACGTCGATGCTACCCATCGAGGTAAGTGGAACATCAACATGTTCACTTGGGGGGCAAGAGAATTGCCATGAAGCTTATTCCACCACCACCGAAGCCAACTAAAGAAGAAAAGTCAAAGTTCATATCGATATGCACCTAAGGTGAATTCTTGGTGGAGTCCGAAGAGACAAAGCAACGGTTTGCTTTGGTAGTCAAAGAAGAAGTCAACCTAGCAATTGAAGTTCCTGAGAAGATGAAGCCGATACTGGAAGAATTCTAAAGAATAGTTCATGATGAGCTCCCTGACGAATTACTACCCATGAGGGATATCCAGCACCGCATTGATCTGATCCCCGGAGCGAGTTTACCCAACCTCCCACACTACTGGATGAATTCAAAGGAGAGTGAATTCTAAGGGAGAAGGTCGAAGAACTGATTCAGAAGGGGCACATTAGAGAGAGCATGAGTCCATGTGTGGTGTTGGCTCTTTTGATGCCAAAGAAGGATAGGAGTTGGCGTATGTACGTGGATAGCTGAGCCATCAACAAAATCACTATCCGATATCGATTTCCAATACCTCACTTTGATGATATGTTGGATCGATTAGGAGGACCGTACATATTTTCAAAAATCGATCTAAAGAGTGGCTATCACCAAATTCGCATTAGGCCCAGAGATGAGTGGAAGACAACGTTCAAGACTCTAGAAGGACTGTATGAGTGGATGGTCATGTCTTTTGGACTATCCAATACACCAAGCACTTTCATGAGATTGATGAATCAAGTGCTTAAGTCTTCTTGGGAAAATTTGTGATTGTCTACTTTGACGACATCCTAATCTACAGTTCAAGCGAAGCCGAGCATCTCCAACATCTACGGGACGTGTTCACAGTTCTACAAGCCAATGTTTTATACATCAACATGAATAAGTGCAACTTCATAACTACAAGCTTGATATTCTTTGGTTTTGTTGTTACTTCACAAGGGGTCCATGTAGACGAGGAGAAAGTAGGGCAATCCGAGATTAGCCCGCACCCAAGAGTGCTACCGAGATAAGAAGCTTTTACGGCCTAACTACTTTCTACGGCATTTCATTCGCAACTTCAGGAGCTTGGTAGCAGCTATGATAGACTATTTGAAGAAGAATTCTTTCGTCTGGACTGATGAAGCCGGAAGGGCTTTTGAACTCATCAAGGAGAAGCTTACTAATGCCCTTATCTTAGCCTTTTCAAATTGTGATAAGGTGTTCAAGTTAGAGTGTGATGCTTGCGGAGTAGGCATTGGAGCAGTGCTCTCATAGAAAAAGGGACCTATTACCTTCCCCAGTGAAAAGTTAAATGAGGCACGGTAAAAATAGTCTACATATGAACAGGAATTATATGCAGTATATTGCTCATTGAAGTCATGGGAGAACTATCATATAGCTGGTGAGTTCATACTGTTTTCGGATCATCAATCACTCCAACACTTCAAGAACCAAAAACACATAAACAAGATGCATGCAAGGTGGGAATCCTACTTTAAGTTGTGATCCCTCACAACCCTGGAGTAGATAACAAAATTTCTGATGCATTGAGTCGAAAAGTTTCACTATTGGTCTCGCTACAAAGTGAAATCATTGGGTTCGAATGCTTGAAGGAGCTATAAAAAGAGGATAAAGACTTTGCTAAAATTTGGGAGAAGTGTTTGTCACGACAACCTGCACAAGATTTTCATATCCTAGATAAATTTCTTCTCAAGAAAAGCCGGTTATGTATATCAAGGACTTCGTTGAGAGAGTTATTAGAGACTTGCACGGTTGCAGGGCACTTTAGAAGAGCAAGACTAGTCAAGACTATGACTAGTCTTGAGGAGTGATAATATTCGCCGCAATTATTGAAGGACGTGACTATCATTGTGAGAAGTTGTCCACTTTGTCAAGTTGCTAAAGGACAAGCCCAAAATACAGGATTGTATACAACTTTGCCTGTCCTCAAAGATAGTTGGGAGGACTTGGCATGAGTTTCGTGTAGGGCTTCCTCGCGCATAAAAGGAAGTGGACTACATCTTTACAGGGGTTGATTGATTCTCCAAGTTGGCACACTTTATTCCTTACCAGAAGACTTCCGAGGCACCGCATGTGGTCAAGTTATTCTTCCAAGAGGTTGTAAGATTGATGGCGTGCCAAGTTTAATTATTTCAGATAAGGATAGTAAGTTTTTAGCTACTTTTTAGACTACTCTATGGAGGAGATTTGACACATCACTGAAGTATAGCGACACATCACATCCTCAAACTGATGGGCAAAAGAAAGTTGTCAACCGCACCTCAGGCAACTTGTTGAGAAGCATATCTGGAGGCAAGCCAAGAGTATGAGATCAAGTTTTACCTCAAGTAGAGTTTGCTTACAACAGCACAATACACAGCTCAGCGGGTATGTCACCTTTTTCTATTGTCTACAGAAAGGTACCCCATCATCTCATAGACTTAGCCAAGCTACCTAGTGGGGAAAGATCTAGTAGTGCAACGAGTGCTATGGCTGAACAACTTCTTGATGTTCAAGAGTCTGGTTGATCAAAGTCAGAGAAATCTAATGCGAAGTACAAACCAGCAGCCGACAAGAAGAGGGAGAGAGTTTTCTAAGAAGGAGATATGGTCATGGTGTATTTGAGAAGAGAGATGATTCCTGGTGGGTCTTACAGCAAGTTGAAGGTAAGGAAGTATGAGTCGTTTAAGATCGTAAGGAAGATCAATGATAACGCTTTTGTTGTAGATTTTTCGAGTGACATGACAATGTCCAGAACGTTCAACGTGGCGGCTCTCCATGTATATTATCCTATTGAGCAATTATATCTTGTCTACAGTATCCTTCACCTGCCGACAGGCTTTTACAGAAAGTCAGAGGATTATAATTCTGTCAATAACACTCTTAACCTGTCAACAAGCCTATTACTTATCAGAGTATCCTAATTTATTTACGAGTTGTTTTTCGACTCCGTTTTGAATTCCAATTTGTTTTATTTTTATTTCTTTATTTTAATTTCCTAGTTTGGCTAGTATTCTTCTTTTATTTGCCTATGTAAGTCCATTGTATCTTAGGTTTTGGACATTCAACTTTGATTAATACAATTGAGTTTTTACTCTCCAATTACTCGTGGATTCGAGTTGTTTTCTTTCGCTCGTGAATTCGAGTTGGCTTGCTCGTGGATTCGATTGATTATCTCTTACCTGAAGGCTTCTTCTCAGGGTTCGTCAGCACTAGTATGATATCCATCCCGCGTTGCTCGTCTTCTTCGCTTCCCCGTCCGCATCAATTGTAGACCCTAGATGGAACATATCAAGTACATGAGCACCCCCTAAACAACATGCAGCAAGTTCCTGTATGAAAATGATACTCGATTTCAATACAACGGGTCCTCTCATGAAAAATGAGATTATGGGTCATATGTACGAGTATTATCACATGATATTAGTATCATAAGAGGTGATTGAAAAGATAATAGAACTTGCAAAGCCAACAAATATTATCTCAAATTCATGCAATATATAATATGACAACAAATTCTGGGAGTAGCAGTGGCAAGAGCCCAATATTCTGCCCCACCACTTGATTGCAAAAACTGTTAATTGTTTCTTTGTTGTCTGTGTCAATACGTTAATTACCAATCAGCTTGAGAGAATGTTTCCCAGGTGAGGTCATCAGAATGGTGAAAGCTAATACCATGTTGTATGGTGCCTTTAACAAAGCAAAGAATCTGTTAGCAAGTTGGAGATGAGAAGTCCAGGGTTCTTGCATAAAGTGACCCACATGATTGGCAACAAAAGCAGTATCTGTATGTGAGGTCGTGAGATACTGAAGTTCATCATACTTTGATGAACTGTGAGATCTGGAAGGAGGTCACCATCACGAGATGAAAGACTTGGGTCTGGGTAGGGTGAAATTTATGACCGATTTGATTACTCGAATACGGCCTGTAAATTATGGGTTTCGGTGAAGCATATACGAGTTTGAGTCATAAACGGATCGACCTGGGTAACTCATTTAATAAATCGGTTGCGTATGGATTTTGAAGCTTGACCCATTTAAACCTTTTATGAACAATCTATTTAAGACATGTATAAACTTTCAAAACCCTAACCTTACAGAAACAAGAAGGTAGACTCATGGGTGTTATGAGTTTACTTAATGTTATGGACAAGTTTTATGTGTTTTTCTTATAAAATTAAGATTTTGTTCGTAAAATTTCATGTTAATGTTATTTTCTTTTTCTCTTTACATGTTTTATGACTTAAGTTTGTTTCATTTAATTGTGTTTGAGATTTAGTAAAGAGATTTCGTAAATGGGTTAAACAGGTGAGGTCAGGTTGACTCGTTTAAATCTGATCGGGTATGGGCTTACAAATTTACTCGTTTATTGAACGGATCATTTGTGGGAAAGTACAGTCGGATTGACTTCACCACATTATGATCCGACCTGACCCAATTGCTACCCCTTGGCAAAGGGTACATGACTAGAGGATGGTTTGCAAGTGATCATGTTAAATTTATTCAACAAATCTAACGCATAATAAGATTTAGTGAGATGCAATTTGTCATGTGAATCAAAGACCTCCAATCCAAGAAAGAGGCTTAAATCACCCAAGTCATTAGTGTCAAATGTTGAACACAATTTCCATTTTGAGTTTTAAACTTCACCAAATGTGATTACACAGTGAAAACTAAATCATCAATATACATTAAAATAATAAGAGCATGAGATGAAGAATGGCTTGTAGATAATGAAGCATCAAATGAGGTATTTGTTATGAAACGTGGCTGTCTACTTTTACTATACACCATTAATGAGTTTACTATGCGCTGATGCAAGTGATGACGCAAGCGTACACTATGCGCTGAGGCAAGCGATGACGCAAGCGTACATAGTGACTGCATAGTACGCCAAAGTTTTTCTATAAATAGGCCCTTCTTGATTCATTTCAATGTACAGAAATCAATAAGAATTACTTCTACCCTGTCTCTAGAAATCTCTGTTTTGGTGTTATATTTCTCGGAGTTTTACAACACGTTATCAGCACGATCACTCTAGCTCTGTACCCAGCCTCTACCTCCGTCAGCTCAGGGAAAAAGTTCTACCATACAAGTCTCAGCCTCCATTAGCTTAAGGTAAAAGTCTTGCCACGAGCCTCTGCTTCCATTGCTCAAGGAAAAGTCCTATCACAAGTCCCAGCTTCTGCCTCTACAATCTCAAGGTAAAATTGGCAAGTTATTATATTTATAATATTTGTATAACACCACTACTATAATGAAAGGAGGCTCTGCCACCTATTTATAGAAATGTGATGTGATTACGAAAAACTGGATTATTATACTAATTATGTTCATAACACCACTACTATAATGAAAGGAGGCTCTGCCACCTATTTATAGTAAAGTGATGTGATTATGATATCTTTACTAACCTCTAATTTGATGCTTGCGTAGATTAAACCCCAAGCTACCAATATTGTATATTTTATTACTCTGTTATTTATATCTGTATAAACACCCACTGAAAGGTTTACCGAGTAGCGTGGTGTGCTAATATTTATTTCAATAATTATTGCTTTATTAATTATGTCTGCAAAACACCCACCAAGTAGAGTGGCGTGCCTATATTATATATAGTACAATGCATTTATTTTATCATTTTCTTAATACAATATTTAATTATATAAAATCCAAATTGCTTTTCTCTCTCCCCCAACGGCTATAAAACCCAATGGCTATAAACGGCTATTTTTCACCCTATAAATTGGTGAATTCTAAACCACATAACTCACTTCCACAGTCTCTCTTCATTCTCAAAATTTTTCATCATCTTTAGAAGCTTTGTGTTCGAGTTTTTCGCAAGATGCTTAGTCTATTTAGAAGTTTATTATTGCCGTCATCATCATCAATACTTCTATCGTTTTTATTGGAGATATGGATCCAAGTGAATTTTACCTGTACCTTTTAATTTTAATGTTCACCTTCCCTCTTTTGATTGTAGCTATTATGATTGACATGTAAGTTTTTCTATTTTATTAAGAAATAAAATATTGTGATTCTAATTATTTTTATATTTTGTTATAGTTATCACTATGTCAAACTTTACAAAGCTTGAGTTCATTCCACTTGATATCACGGGAAGGAACTATATATCTTGGTTATTGATATTGAGATGCATCTCGAGTCAATGGGTCTCACTGAAACTATTAAAGAAATAAACTCTATGACGTCGCAAGATAAGGCAAAGGCGAAAATTTTTATCCGCAGACATCTTGATGAAAGTTTAAAGTGTGAATATTTCACTGTAAGTGTAACGGTCCCAGTTTAATAAATCCTCAATTTACATAACATCCATCTTACAAAAGCCGATTAATCAAATTATTTCCTTATTTCTTAAAAATTTCGGCAGCACCTCTTTGTAATTACTGGTCAGATATAAAATCCAATACAGATATGATATATCTCGGCTAACATCAGCCTACTTATTCTCATTCCAACCATATAACTCTATTCAACATTATCCACACAATCATAAAAGTATTTCGGCTTGACATCGCCTACTTATGAAGAAACATATCAATATGAATTCTAGAGTTTTTTTTTTCTATTCATCCATAGAGTCTCAGGAATGATAACTTTCAACTTCACATGGCATCATGTTGATAAATATACATATTATTACTACAACCCAATACAAGATATCTCGAATGTCAACTTGAAATGAAACTACTACAAGGTTCTCCAAATCTATATATATACAAGATTAATAGTCTATCTCACGACCCACATGTATCATTCAAAAAAATCCACGCGTTCCAAGATGCAAGAGTTGGATTGATACAGAACGAACCCTGCGCAGCATAGACCTGACCCCTGCCTCCAAGCAATCTGCAATATATCAGTCTGTGGGAGGGTGAGCTCGACAGCTCAGTGAGTGAGGTAGGAAATAAATCACGAAAAGATAATATCTCAATGAGAGTATATGAATATACATGCAACGAAAGAAACCTGAACAGAAAGAAGGCAAGAATCGAAGGCATCCGATAGTTTAATAATTAAGGCCTCAGCCTCTAAAATTTCTGAGGACGGTCAGACTCTTATGATCGTATTCCCCAATTTCTTTCTTGGATTTTCATATTTATGTGTGATAAGGTCTAAGAGTTACATAACAAACTCTCTCGTCTTATGTGTACATAGTGTGCATTACCCACGTACCTTGTGTTTCACGCTATCATACATTAACCACAAGAGTTATGCCATAAACCTAGTTATTGCATTCAGATAACACTTACTTCACAAGTCATAATTATGTAACATACAATCATATCATATTTCTCGTAATGCAATAACGCTTCACCCTTCAAGTAAAGCACGGATTCACATGCACATTTTCACCCAATACATGGTATTCATTTTAAATCAGCTAAACTTGTATTCTGATGGTTTCATGTCATATACGATGACACAACCCTCATACCCCCAGTGTCACATACACACACATACACATTTGTATCACACATAATCATTCATTTTCAATCATATGTAAGGATTCAAATACATGTATATCATATCACCATTCAAGTACTGCATGGATTAACCCTTGCACTTTCACCCATCATATAATATTTCATTATCTCTTATAATAAAGCAGAGCTTCACAGTCATGCATAAGGACAAGCATAGAACACTGTTCAATTTGAATAAGCACATCTTATTTCATGACACACGACCCATCTCATACCCCGTCTTCACACCTACCAGCTCCCGCTGGCCCCTTCCTACATTTAACACACACAATATCACACCCCGTCTTCACACCTACCAGCTCCCGCTGGCCCCTTCCTACATTTCACACAATATCATACCCCGTCTTCACACCTACCAGCTCCCGCTGGCCCCTTCCTACATTTAATACACACAATATTATACAAAATCATATTCACACAATTCCCAAGTTCGGATTCTTAACATGCTTATCAATTATAAGTGCTCCAATAGGTCAGCACTTAAGTAATAACATCTATTTCCATTCATGCTCTATCCAACTATTCATATTAGGTATATTATACAAAACAAATCATTCTCATAAAATTCTTAGTTGACTATGACGATGTTATAGGGGCATCTACTAACATATCACCTTCTATGTTAAACAACTTCTAAACACTTTCAGCTGAACTTAGAAATGTTAATGACTTGAGCAGTATATACCTTTCTTTGCAATGAGAATATAGACAACATCTTATTTAAACTGAAGGTAGGAATGTGAACCTTCTTAACAGTAACAAATCTTTCACTTTTAACCCAGTGTCGGAATCTCTAAGAAATTATCATATGCATAGTAAAGTACGGATCTCATTTCACTTGGCACTAAACTGCACACGAAGTTTATTGGTACCTTATATTTTTATGAGCCAGATAAGGACAGTCTGCTATCTGGAGTAGATACCACTATTAAACTTTTAGTAAAATCCTTCATGACTCATATTATGCTGATATCAACTTTCGGGTATAACATAATTAAATCTTTTGTTACAAGGTCATGAGATTTTATCAGCTCTTCTATCTCTTAGACTTCTTAGAATATTACCCAAGACAATTTCAGGTGTAGACGTTAGGAGTACAATCTCATCTACTTTATATACTAAAAATTCTAATGAAAGGAGGGCTTGAGTTTAATTGGGGAGATTTCCGTGTTCTCCAAATTTCTCTTCTAATTATATTTTAATTATAAAAGGGACACAATTTAGCTTTGTGCATTAATGAACTTGAAGTTAAATCCCTACATGTTAAGGATTTGCAAAGCCTTTACTATATCAACAAGGATCACTCTAAAAATCCCTCGATTTGCTCGTGATGTTTCGTCAAGCCTCTATCACCTACATCCAACCGGAATGTGAATAAATTGCTGGGAGGTGGACTCGTATAGCTCTATATATATATCTCTTAGACAATATAACACATACTATAAGTAGTTTGATGTTGCAGTGACCACCAGTCATGAACCTTTTGTTTGACACAATTTTATGGCTCGATCTTTCCGGATAACCAACGGAGTTTTTATAATAACTTTCATTCTACGTATAGGAATAGAACGAGGAAAGATTTATTAGAAACTAGACTCCACTACCTTTCCAATGACCTATTACATGATAGGTTTTGATTAACCAAACTGCTCTAGAAATTCAAAAACCTATCAGCTGTGCTGAATTCTGCAGCATGACAGTTTTGACCAACTTTCAATGTTTCAGTCATAGCTTAAGTTACAGATATCCGATGAGGGTATGGTATGAACCGTTGGAAAGTAGACTCGATTATCTTTCCAACGGTATAAAATATGATACCATTAAACCCCAACATACTGCTGATCTGCACTTAAATTTACAGATTATGATCCTGAACAAATTCCTGCACCTATAAGGGGGTATTCTCTATTCACTCAAAATAATTAATTTATTCTGAAACTTTTAAAAGAAAATATGGGGGAATCGTAAATTGGGGATTCCCTTAGATGACACAAATTGATCATTATATGTGCCTTAAAATTTCTCCGAATTTGAAAATTGAAAACTAGATAAGCTTGGTCAAATTAAGGTCTCCTCCACTACATTATTACTACTATAGAAATCTTTCACCTTCCATTAATTAATAAATACAATCGAATTAACCCATTAATAGCAAGCCTAAAATCATACCTAACATGCAACCTCCTTACCCATCATTTAGGTGCAAATTAAATTTTCTCATAAATTTAGAGATCAAGGTTTGATCATTACATGCATTGCCAAGGGATTTCAAGGAATATATACACATGACTAGTTCAAGGGAAACAATTCTACTCAAATCAAGGATCAAGATCTAGGGATAAAAATAAAATTTGATTGAATTTGAGGAATGAGAAAAAGGGAAACCCCACTCACCGCCGAAATTTCCGAAGTCCGGCCGCCCTAGCCGGCCGCCGCCGTCGCTGCCGCGGCCCTGGCCGCCGCTGGCCGCGCCTCCTTGGCCACCCGCGCGAGAGAGAGAGAGAGAGGGGGAAAACTGCGTGAGGGAGAGAGAGAGATTTGGGGGAGAAAATAAACTGATTTCTCTCCCTACCTATTATAAATAATTATCTATATATGTTATACTTGCCTTATTTGCCACTTGTCATCATAAGATCCTCTCCAATTGCCACCTCTCCTACACAAATCTCAATTAAATCTCTACCCTCCACTTCACTCTTTAAATCCCTAGTTCTCATCTCCACCCTACATTATAAAATAAAACTTTATTTTCCACTTATATAGTTTGTATCTTTCCATGAAATACCATTATACACATAAACATATACAATACATTCTTGTATACATCACCAATATTATTATCACTATTACATATAAATATTTTTAACATGCATAGCTATTTAAATACTTCCAATTAATTCATTTCAAATTTCCCTGATAAATTTCCAAATTTATTATCACATAAATATAACCAAATTAAAATTCCTGATATTCTTTATAATCTCAATACTCAAGGAATATAGTATTAAATCAGGGTTGAAAAATTCGGGGTGTTACATTCTACCCTCCTTACAAAAGTTTCGTCCTCGAAACTTGCTACCTGAAGTAAGTAAGCATAAAACTTTGCATTTCTCTTATATACTTCAAATTCTTACTTCCATAAAAGACCCCTTTCGATCCTTTTCCTCAAGAACTTGGTATTTCATGAACAATTTCCTATACTATATTCTTACGATCCGACTTAATCTTAACTCGCTTGATATTTTAATCATTTTCTTACTCCAGTGTTCCATACCACTAGCAGCTCGTTCTGAGGGCCCACACCCTCAGCCGAACACATCCGAATTTTGGCATGTGGGTACCATAATCCGAACATAAGGTAGTGACCAAATATCCCGCGCTTCAGGATTAGTCATACACGTAAGAACTCCTACCCTCCTTAAACCAACCAAGTCAAACAATGTTTTCACATACATACAAGGCATAAACATGCAAATCAATCCAAAAATCAGCCCCCATCAATCCAATCCTCTTCTACTATTCGTTCTAAGTTTATCCTTCATCTATATCCTGTGCTCTGATACCAACTGTAACGGTCCCAGTTTAATAAATCCTCAATTTACATAACATCCATCTTACAAAAGCCGATTAATCAAATTATTTCCTTATTTCTTAAAAATTTCGGCAGCACCTCCTTTGTAATTACTGGTCAGATATAAAATCCAATACAGATATGATATATCTCGGCTAACATCAGCCTACTTATTCTCATTCCAACCATATAACTCTATTCAACATTATCCACACAATCATAAAAGTATTTCGGCTTGACATCGCCTACTTATGAAGAAACATATCAATATGAATTCTAGAGTTTTTTTTTTCTATTCATCCATAGAGTCTCAGGAATGATAACTTTCAACTTCACATGGCATCATGTTGATAAATATACATATTATTACTACAACCCAATACAAGATATCTCGAATGTCAACTTGAAATGAAACTACTACAAGGTTCTACAAATCTATATATATACAAGATTAATAGTCTATCTCACGACCCACATGTATCATTCAAAAAAATCCATGCGTTCCAAGATACAAGAGTTGGATTGATACAGAACGAACCCTGCGCAGCATAGACCTGACCCCTGCCTCCAAGCAACCTGCAATATATCAGTCTGTGGGAGGGTGAGCTCGACAGCTCAGTGAGTGAGGTAGGAAATAAATCACGAAAAGATAATATCTCAATGAGAGTATATGAATATACATGCAACGAAAGAAACCTGAACAGAAAGAAGGCAAGAATCGAAGGCATCCGATAGTTTAATAATTAAGGCCGCAGCCTCTAAAATTTCTGAGGACGGTCAGACTCTTATGATCGTATTCCCCAATTTCTTTCTTGGATTTTCATATTTATGTGTGATAAGGTCTAAGAGTTACATAACAAACTCTCTCGTCTTATGTGTACATAGTGTGCATTACCCACGTACCTTGTGTTTCACGCTATCATACATTAACCACAAGAGTTATGCCATAAACCTAGTTATTGCATTCAGATAACACTTACTTCACAAGTCATAATTATGTAACATACAATCATATCATATTTCTCGTAATGCAATAACGCTTCACCCTTCAAGTAAAGCACGGATTCACATGCACATTTTCACCCAATACATGGTATTCATTTTAAATCAGCTAAACTTGTATTCTGATGGTTTCATGTCATATACGATGACACAACCCTCATACCCCCAGTGTCACATACACACACATACACATTTGTATCACACATAATCATTCATTTTCAATCATATGTAAGGATTCAAATACATGTATATCATATCACCATTCAAGTACTGCATGGATTAATCCTTGCACTTTCACCCATCATATAATATTTCATTATCTCTTATAATAAAGCAGAGCTTCACAGTCATGTATAAGGACAAGCATAGAACACTGTTCAATTTGAATAAGCACATCTTATTTCATGACACACGACCCATCTCATACCCCGTCTTCACACCTACCAGCTCCCGCTGGCCCCTTCCTACATTTAACACACACAATATCACACCCCGTCTTCACACCTACCAGCTCCCGCTGGCCCCTTCCTACATTTCACACAATATCATACCCCGTCTTCACACCTACCAGCTCCCGCTGGCCCCTTCCTACATTTAATACACACAATATTATACAAAATCATATTCACACAATTCCCAAGTTCGGATTCTTAACATGCTTATCAATTATAAGTGCTCCAATAGGTCAGCACTTAAGTAATAACATCTATTTCCATTCATGCTCTATCCAACTATTCATATTAGGTATATTATACAAAACAAATCATTCTCATAAAATTCTTAGTTGACTATGACGATGTTATAGGGGCATCTACTAACATATCACCTTCTATGTTAAACAACTTCTAAACACTTTCAGCTGAACTTAGAAATGTTAATGACTTGAGCAGTATATACCTTTCTTTGCAATGAGAATATAGACAACATCTTATTTAAACTGAAGGTAGGAATGTGAACCTTCTTAACAGTAACAAATCTTTCACTTTTAACCCAGTGTCGGAATCTCTAAGAAATTATCATATGCATAGTAAAGTACGGATCTCATTTCACTTGGCACTAAACTGCACACGAAGTTTATTGGTACCTTATATTTTATGAGCCAGATAAGGACAGTCTGCTATCTGGAGTAGATACCACTATTAAAACTTTTAGTAAAATTCTTCATGACTCATATTATGCTGATATCAACTTTCGGGTATAACATAATTAAATCTTTTGTTACAAGGTCATGAGATTTTATCAGCTCTTCTATCTCTTAGACTTCTTAGAATATTACCCAAGACAATTTCAGGTGTAGACGTTAGGAGTACAATCTCATCTACTTTATATACTAAAAATTCTAATGAAAGGAGGGCTTGAGTTTAATTGGGGAGATTTCCGTGTTCTCCAAATTTGTCTTCTAATTATATTTTAATTATAAAAGGGACACAATTTAGCTTTGTGCATTAATGAACTTGAAGTTAAATCCCTACATGTTAAGGATTTGCAAAGCCTTTACTATATCAACAAGGATCACTCTAAAAATCCCTCGATTTGCTCGTGATGTTTCGTCAAGCCTCTATCACCTACATCCAACCGGAATGTGAATAAACTGCTGGGAGGTGGACTCGTATAGCTCTATATATATATCTCTTAGACAATATAACACATACTATAAGTAGTTTGATGTTGCAGTGACCACCAGTCATGAACCTTTTGTTTGACACAATTTTATGGCTCGATCTTTCTGGATAACCAACGGAGTTTTTATAATAACTTTCATTCTACGTATAGGAATAGAACGAGGAAAGATTTATTAGAAACTAGACTCCACTACCTTTCCAATGACCTATTACATGATAGGTTTTGATTAACCAAACTGCTCCAGAAATTCAAAAACCTATCAGCTGTGCTGAATTCTGCAGCATGACAGTTTTGACCAACCTTCAATGTTTCAGTCATAGCTTAAGTTACAGATATCCGATGAGGGTATGGTATGAACCGTTGGAAAGTAGACTCGATTATCTTTCCAACGGTATAAAATATGATACCATTAAACCCCAACATACTGCTGATCTGCACTTAAATTTACAGATTATGATCCTGAACAAATTCCTGCACCTATAAGGGGGTATTCTCTATTCACTCAAAATAATTAATTTATTCTGAAACTTTTAAAAGAAAATATGGGGGAATCGTAAATTGGGGATTCCCTTAGATGACACAAATTGATCATTATATGTGCCTTAAAATTTCTCCGAATTTGAAAATTGAAAACTAGATAAGCTTGGTCAAATTAAGGTCTCCTCCACTACATTATTACTACTATAGAAATCTTTCACCTTCCATTAATTAATAAATACAATCGAATTAACCCATTAATAGCAAGCCTAAAATCATACCTTAACATGCAACCTCCTTACCCATCATTTAGGTGCAAATTAAATTTTCTCATAAATTTAGAGATCAAGGTTTGATCATTACATGCATTGCCAAGGGATTTCAAGGAATATATACACATGACTAGTTCAAGGGAAACAATTCTACTCAAATCAAGGATCAAGATCTAGGGATAAAAATAAAATTTGATTGAATTTGAGGAATGAGAAAAAGGGAAACCCCACTCACCGCCGAAATTTCCGAAGTCCGGCCGCCCTAGCCGGCCGCCGCCGTCGCTGCCGCGGCCCTGGCCGCCGCTGGCCGCGCCTCCGGTCGCGCCCTGGCCGCGCCTCCTTGGCCACCCGCGAGAGAGAGAGAGAGGGGGGGGGGGAAACTACGTGAGGGAGAGAGAGAGATTTGGGGGAGAAAATAAACTGATTTCTCTCCCTACCTATTATAAATAATTATCTATATATGTTATACTTGCCTTATTTGCCACTTGTCATCATAAGATCCTCTCCAATTGCCACCTCTCCTACGCAAATCTCAATTAAATCTCTACCCTCCACTTCACTCTTTAAATCCCTAGTTCTCATCTCCACCCTACATTATAAAATAAAACTTTATTTTCCACTTATATAGTTTGTATCTTTCCATGAAATACCATTATACACATAAACATATACAATACATTCTTGTATACATCACCAATATTATTATCACTATTACATATAAATATTTTTAACATGCATAGCTATTTAAATACTTCCAATTAATTCATTTCAAATTTCCCTGATAAATTTCCAAATTTATTATCACATAAATATAACCAAATTAAAATTCCTGATATTCTTTATAATCTCAATACTCAAGGAATATAGTATTAAATCAGGGTTGAAAAATTCGGGGTGTTACAGTAAGAGACCCAAGTGTCTTATGGAAAAATCTCAAAGAAAGATTTGATCATCAAAAGGAAGTTGTGCTCCCTGCCACGCGTGATGAATGGAATGCTTTGCGCTTTCAAGATTTTAAGAAAGTTAGCGATTATAACTCTGCAATGTTCAGAATAGTATCCCAATTGAAATTCTGTGGGGTAGATATCACAGATGAAATACTAGAGAAGACTTACTCCACATTTCATGCATCTAATATAACACTGTAACAACAATATAGGTTGCGTGGTTTAAAAAATATTCTGAACTAATTTCATCTCTTCTTGTGGCAGAGAAAAATAATGAACTTTTGATCAAAAATCATCAGTCTCGTCCTACTAGTTCATCAGCATTTCCTGAAGCAAATGCTGCATTTTTTAAAAATTATGGACGAGGATATAATTATGGTCGTGGTCATGGACGTGGTCGTGGCCATGGACGTGGTCGTGGCCGTGGACGCGGTCGAAGTGGCTTTTACAACCCTTCACAGAATAACGCAATCCACAAGAAGCATCATGTAGAAAGACATGATAAAGAAAAAGATGTTCGTGAAAGTTCTCTTCAGAATCCTGAAGATTCCTGTTATAAATGTGGCTCAAAAGGACACTGGTCTCGAGTGTGCCGAACACCGGAGCACCTTTGTAAGCTTTACAAGGCATCCTTGAAAGGAAAAGAGAAGGAAGTGAATTTCACTGAACATGATGACCCTATGGATGATTCAACTCATCTTGATGCTTCAGATTTTACTGATGATTTTGCTGATCTTTTAACCCATCATAATTCTATGGATACTGGTGATAATTAGACATATGATTGTATTATCATATTTTGTTATTTGTAATTTTCAATTTATCTTTGAATGAAATATTTCACTTATAATAATATGTTTTAAATTTTATTCTCACCAAATTATTTATTTTGCATGAAGCTTATGGATTATTTTAATGATGAAGTCAAGACCAAAACTGAAGAGATTTGCATACCGGATAGTGGTACGACACATACTATTCTCAAACATAAAAGGTACTTCTTTGATTTAAAACCAACAAAGACAATCATCAATACAATATCAGGTCCTGTAGACTTGATTGAAGGGACTGGTAAAGCCAGCTTTATATTGCCAAATGGAACAAAGTTTTTCATAAAAGATGCTTTATTTTCACCAAAATCCAAAAGAAATTTGTTAAGTTTTAATGATATATATCTTCATGGATATGATACTCAGTCTGCAACTGAAGAAAATATGAAGTATATGTATCTTACTACTTATGTATCAGGAAAGAAGTGCATATTAGAAAAACTACCAAAGCTTTACTCAGGATTGCATTACACATATATAAATGTGATAGTCACATATGGTAGTTAAAGAAGATACAGAGACATTAACTCTGTGGCATGATCGTTTAGGTCATCCTGGTTTAATGATGATGCGAAGAATTATTAAGAATTCACATGGACATACATTAAAGGGCCAGAAGATCCTTCAAGTTATTAAAATTCCATGTGAGGCTTGTTCTCTAGGAAAATTAATCATGAGACCATCACCATCTAAAATAAAAACAGAATCACCTATATTTCTTGAACGTATCCAAGGTGATATCTGTGGGCCTATACACCCACTGTGTGGACCATTTCGATATTTTATGGTATTGGTAGATGCCTCTAGTAGATGGTCATACGTTTGTTTATTGTCAACTCGCAATGTGGCATTTGCGAGATTTCTTGCTCAGATAATTAGATTACGAGCACAATTTCCTGATTATACAATCAAGAAAGTTAGACTTGACAATGCTGGTGAGTTTACGTCTCAGGCTTTTAATGATTATTGTATGTCAATTGGAATAGTTGTTGAACATCCTATTGCCCATGTACATACACAAATGGTTTGGCTGAGTCACTGATTAAGCGCCTACAGTTTATTGCTAGACCATTAATAATGAGAACAAAACTTCCTATTTCTGTATGGGGTCATGTAGTTTTACATGCTGCAGCATTAATTCGCATCAGACCAAGTGCATATCATGAATACTCCCCTCTACAATTAGCATTTGGTCAAGAACCAAATATTTCCCATCTTAAAATTTTTGGTTGTGCGGTATATGTACCGATTGCTCCACCACAGCGTGCAAAGATGGGTCCTCAAAGAAGATTGGGAATATATGTCGGCTATGAATCTCCTTCTATTATAAGATATCTTGAGCCTAAAACCGGTGATGTTTTACGGCTCGGTTTGCCGATTGCCACTTCAATGAGGCAATTTTCCCAGCATTAGGGGGAGAAAAGAAACAACTGGAAAAGGAGATTACATAGAGTGAACCATCCTTATTGCATCTTGATCCTCACAAAAAACAATGTGAGACAGAAGTGCAAAAGATTATGCATTTACAAGAAATAGCCAATCAATTGCCAGATGCATTCACTGATACGAAAAGAGTGACTAAATCATATATACCAGCTGTAAATGCTCCTGCTCGGATTGAAATCCCAAAAGGACAATCCGAGAATGAAGTCACTAATGAGTTTAAGACACGCTTGAAACGTGGTAGACCAATCGGTTTCAAAGATAAAAATCCTCAAAAAAGAAAAGGAGCTGATAAGCATGATGACCCCAATATGCAAGAATGTGTTCCAGAAGAAACACAAATAAGCCCAATGTACAAGAATGTGTTTCAGAAGAAACACAAAATAAGACAAATCAAGAGATGAAAAATCCTGAAGATGTAAAAAATCATGAGATCTCTATTGATTATGTCAATACAGGAGGATTATGGAATCGCAATGAGATGGAGAATAAGGATGAAATATTTTCCTATTCCGTAGCATGTGATATTGTTAACGGAAGTGAGGATCCTGAACCAAGATCCGTTACTGAATGTCAAAATAGACATGATTGGATAAAATGGAAAGACGCAATACAGGCTGAATTGAATTCTCTTAATAAGCGTAAAGTATTTGGACTTATTATTCTCACGCCTGAAGCCGTGAGACCAGTAGGATACAAATGAGTTTTTATGCGAAAACGCAACGAGAAAAATGAGATTGTGAGGTATAAAGTTCGACTTGTTGCTCAAGGTTTTTCGCAAAGACTTGGAATTCATTATAAAGAAACGTATTCTCCAGTAATGAATGCAATTACGTTTAGATATTTAATCAGCCTAGTAGTTTTTAAAAATTTAGAAATGCGTCTTATGGATGTTGTTACAGCTTATTTATATGAGTCGCTTGATAGCGATATTTATATGAAAATCCCTGAAGGATTTAAGATGCCTGAAGCATTAAGTTTAAAACCAAAGAATTATATTCGATCAAATTGCAAAGATCGTTATATGGGTTAAAACAATCAGGGCACATGTGGTATAATCGCTTAAGCGAGTATTTATTAAGAAGGATATGTGAATAATCCTATATGCCCATGTGTTTTTATAAAGAAAACAACATCCAGATTCATTATCATTGCTGTATATGTTGATGATTTAAATATCATTGGGACTCATAAAGAAGTCTTACAAGCAATGATGTATTTAAAGAATGAATTTGAAATGAAAGACCTTGGGAAAATCAAATATTGTATTGGTTTACAGATTGAGCACTTTCAAAGTGGAATACTTTTGCATCAATCAAATTATGTTGAAAAGGTCTTGAAACGTTTTAACATAGATAAAACAAATCCTTTAAGCACTCCAATAGTTGTTAGATCATTGAATGTGGAAAAGGATCCATTTTGCCCTCGCGAAGATAATGAAGAGGTTCTTGGTCCTGAAGTACCATATCTAAGTGCAATTGGAGCTCTTATGTATCTGGCTAATTGTACCCGACCAGATATACCATTTGCTGCTAACTTATTAGCAAGATTTAGCTCATCTCCTACACGGAGACATTGGAATGGTATTAAACATGTATTTTGTTATCTTCGAGGAACAACTAATTTTGGTTTGTTTTATTCCAGAGGATCAAAACAAGAAATAACTAGTTATGCAGATGCAAGTTACTTGTCAGATCCACATAAAGTCAGGTCTCAAACAGAATATGTGTTCACATGTGGAGGTGCAGCGATCTCTTGGCGTTCACAAAAGCAGACACTTATTGCACTTCTTCTAATCATGCTGAAGTCATAGCATTCCATGAAGCAAGTCGAGAATGTGTATGGTTAAGGTCTGTAACTCAACACATCCAAGAAACTTGTAGATTACCAGTCAACAAGAGATCCAACAGTACGTTTGAAGACAATACTGCATGCGTCGCTCAAATGAAGGAAGGATTCATCGAAAGCGACCGTACCAAGCATATACCTTCGAAGTTCTTCTCATTCAGCCAAGAGCTTGAAAAAGATAAGAAAATTAATATTCAGTATATCGGATCAAGTGATAATGTGGCAGATCTCTTTACAAATGCACTTCCCCTACAACTTTCAGAAAGCTTATTCATGATATTGGGATGCGTCATATGCGAGACCTATGAAGAAGAACTACTTATGTCAACTTGAGGGAGAGCTTACGTGGCTGCACTCTTTTTCCCTTACTATGGTTTTATCCCACAGGGTTTTCCTGATAAGGTTTTTAACGAGGCAGTATAAAACACGTATACAGAGATGATGTACTCTTTTTCCCTTCGCTATGATTTTTTCCCACTGGGTTTTCCTAGTAAGGTTTTTAATGAGACATCATGTAAGGTTGACAGCCAAGGAGGAGTGTTATGAAACGTGGCTGCCTACCTTTACTATACACCATTAATGAGTATACTATGCGCTGATGCAAGCGATGACGCAAGCGTGCACTATGTGCTGAGGCAAGCGATGACGCAAGCCTGCATAGTGACTGCATAGTACCCAAAGTTTTTCTATAAATAGGCCCTTCCTGATTCATTTCAATGTACACACTTCAGAAATCAATAAGAATTACTTCTACTCTGTCTCTAGAAATCTCTGTTTTGGTGTTATATTTCTCGGAGTTTTACAACAGTATTGAAAAAGACATCTAAGCCAAGAATGAATTAAGGTGTTGAAACCATAGACACGATGCTTGTTTTAAGCCCGTAGAGAGAATGATGGAGCTTGCAAACATGATTTGGTCTAAGAAGATAAGAGAAATCATGTGGCTCTTCATGTAAACTTCACCCTGCAAATAGCCACTTGGAAATGCCTTCCTATCTACCTCAATGAGGATGAGAAATATAAAAGTGTAATGAAAATTTGAGATTTGTGTAATTCCCATTTCGGTGTTTAGTTTGTAAGGTGGAAGTGTAAGTGGAAAAGAATATTATGTTTTCCAGTATTTGATAGTAATGTGAAAGTGAAACTGAAAACGTTAACTACAAAGTTGACTACAAAATAATATTTAAATGTTAATTCTGAAATGACATTTTTGAACTGTAATCAGACTGCAAGGGAGATTTACATGACATCAAAATTAACTGTTTTGAGTTACAACTTATTACAAGTGAGATTTATATGACTACAAAATTAATTGTACCACTCTGAAAGTGAAAAAAATGATAGTGTAAAAGAGAGGTATAAAAGGGAAAAAAAAATGGGTTTCTCATTTTTCATTTCCGATTTAAAGCAAAGAAGAGGAGTGAGACATGAGTTCATCCACTTCTTATTTTCCTCCCACTTCCATGAATCCAAACACGACCATAGTCAATCTTCTTTCTGGTTGAGGTTTTTAGTAACAAGTCAAGACTTTTTTCGCCCAATAAAACCTCAACCTTCCTTTTAACTCTGAATACCCAGAGACAACCCGCAACATTCATTGAGACTGCGGAGATACATGATACCATGTGTAATTTTGCAAAAGTGCATCGTATTCTCATCTCAGATATGTAAGCACCAGTTTGGGTATTGAAAGGCCTAATTGTAAGAAGTTAATTTCAAGTTGCACGAATCATCTGTATCGGCACTAAGGGCATGAGATAGTGGATGGTCTACTTGATGAGCCATATACAAGACCATTGATGCTTTTGTACCTCCTCAGTGGCCAACATGAAGAGGCAATTGCCCTATAATTGTGAGAGTGTGAGGATCGAATAGAAGGTTGAGGTCGCAGACGTTTGACAAAGGTTGAGCCATGTTCATCTGGAGTTGAGGGATGCGAGCTCTCATTTAGACCCTGGTTTCGGATCTGGCGGTTCCGGTTCCTGCATATGTAGAATCGGAACCGGACCAAGGTAGTCCAATTCTGATTCCATATCAAATCCGTTTCCGATTTTTCCCCTTCCTTTGAGGACCTTTCCCTGAGCCCAGGCCCCATGCCCGTTGTTCCTGAGCAGCAATGGGCCAGCCCAAAAGGCTAAAAAAAAAAATCCGGTTCAAGAACCTCCGATTCTTAAAAAACGAAACCGAAACCAGACTGGCTAAGGTCCGATTCTGGCTCGGTTTGGAACCGGGGAACCGGAGTTTGGTCCGGTCTGATTTTCGTTCCACGATTCTGATTCGATTCGCTGGTTCGAACCGGAACCGTGGCGGGTCTATTGTGGTTCAATACTGAAGTTTCATACAAAGGTAGTTGTTCTCAAGAGAGATGATGATCTTGGGTGGTTGGACTGAAATCTACAACAGACCCGAAAGAGGCTGTTGGCTTGGTAAAGTGACTTCATCTTTTGTCAGAAAATGTAACATCACGAAGACATGTATACCTTTCAGAAGCCAAGACCTGTACAACCTCTGTGGGAACTATCATATCCAATAAACATACATTTCGTGGACTTTGGTTGTAGCTTATGCTTAATATAAGTAGGTAAATTGGATTGCGAGAATTAGTAGAGCCTCGTTCCCAAAATCTGTCATTTTTTTTTTTTTTTTTTTTTTTTTGAAGATGAGATTTTGTTGAGAAGCCTGCGAGCATGAAATCGATTGAGAATCTTACGATTAGATAAGAAATCAAGAAAATATCATCGAGTAAATTTGCAACCTTTGTTAGTTTGAATGATATTAAATGAACGCAGTAGATTTTCAACCTTCCTTCTGAGATCCACAAAGATGGTCAGAAAAACACTAGTATACTTCGTAACGGTATAAAGACTGCATAACTAAAAAATTAAATCGCAATTGCTCATAAATCAAAATGTTTATGTTTATAAACTGAAGTTTGCATGTTTTTCCTGACAGACAAAAATGCGCATTTTATTAAATGGATGCCATAGGCTGAGCACGCCATACATCTTGATCTAATTTCCCTCAAAAGAGTGTTCCTCCTCTCATTGTCCTTCACACAAAAACCATTACAATTCATATCAAAATAACTGTTATTATCTTGATGCAGAAATAATAATTTTTCCATGATAGCATGAACACATAATACTTTATTTGGAGATCCATTTATTAAAGAGAAAAATAAACTCGAACAATATGAGAAATATGTAGTTTAGATCCAATACTAACATTGATAAAGCTCATACTTTTATATGGCTGAATTTGAGATAACGAAGAAGGCGAAGTTGTCATGTGGGAAATAGCACCAGAGTCAAGGCACAATCTCGATCGACATTATTTGACAAATATGTGAGAGACCTTGACCTCTTCTTCTGCCTTTCTCATGACTTTGATTCTGTCAAAAAATTTGTTGATTGAAGTTGGGGGAAGCGAGATCAATTACCATGATAATAATTTGTAGCAAGAGTAGCACCAAAAAATGAAGAGGCAAACATCTTCTTCACCAAGTGTTCTTCTTAAAGAATAAGATTAGAAATCATCGAATGAAACTCCTCTTCGAAGATGCATTGGTGTAGTGAATTCTTCGTAGTCATGGCTAAGGACGTTAAGAATACAATTGGTGAGATCGATTTCGAAGTCACCGAGCTGATTGAAGCAAGTGAATCGGCCAAGAATTTGGCGTGTCGAAGAAAATCAACGACATGCTTTTGGAATCCTCCTTGAGAGAGAGAAGTTGATCCTGAAGTGTGCATGTGTATTTTAGAGAAATCTGATAAGTGCTTGTCTAGGAGAGACTAAGCTTCGAACGTTGAAGAGCAAGGGAGAAGAAGGATCTGGATCGAAGAAGAAACAATAGCATTGATCCAGTAAAGAACAAACTTATCGATCTTCTGCCACTAGTGGTTGGACGATGTTGCCGCCATCAGCTATGTACTTGAAATTATGGACGCAGACGAGGAAGCGATAAAGACGAACGACACGGGTTAGATATCGTGCTAGCGCTGACGAACCCTGAAGAAGCCTTCAGGTCGGGATAATTACTCGAATCCACGAGCCAGTGATCCGAATCCACGAGCCAAAGAGAACAACTTGAATCCTTGAGCAAAATATGAGGAAAACTCAAAGAGTATTGATTAAAAATTGGATGAAAGACTAAATACAAAATAAAGGATACAAGGGCCTATTTATAAGCTTACAAAATAGTACTACTCCTACTTGAAAACTATAACCTATTTCTAAAAGAAATTAAAAAATTAAAAGAATCCTAATCTATCTAGGAAATCTAAATTTACAGATCAAAATAAGGAAAGAGAAATCAAATCAGAATCTATTTTGGACTCAAAACAGAATCATAAACAAACTAAGACACCTGATACGCAATAGGGCTGTTGATAGATAAAAGACCCCGTCGATAGGACGTAAATTCTCAATTCTCAAGAAAAACTTGTCGACAGTCTAAAAAAGGCTCTCGCCAAGCCTTTTTTTTGGCATGCTGCTGAAAGTACACCTAGAGGGGGGTAAATAGGTGTAAGGCTAATCTAATAACAAATAATGCAAAATTAAAAACTAAATGCAATACACTTAGTGTAACCAAAGAGTGTAGTCGAATTCCCGGTGAAGGGCTCTGGACTATCTCCTCTAAATTCCTCTAAATAAGAGTTGAAGTGCTATATGAAGCTCTCTTGGTTGAACACAAGTATGGGCACACAATCAAACCAAGCATGTATATGATATGAACAATATGAACAATGCACAATGTAAAAGAGAGAGTTAGAGAAAGTAGACCAAATGCAAATACCAAGATATGTTTCGAGGTTCGAGCACCCAGCTCTACATCCCCGCCTTCACACAGAAGGATTTCCACTATATCGTCCACACAGGACTTCCCACACAGGGAACCTCCACTGAGGATTTGGGCAAATACAACTTGAAAGTACACAACTCCTCTCTCAATAAATACAACCTCTCACTAAGGCAAGGCACAACACAAATCACCTCTCCACTTAGAGGGATAGGCACTTAACCAAACAACTATCAACCTCACACTTGAGGGATAAGGCACAAAGTCACAACACCACAATCACCTCTTCACTAGAGGGATATCACAAAGTATGGAAGGTTTATAACTTGGTGATGTCAAAGACCACAAACCAATTCTTTCTCACAAAACAATGATCCTAATAGATAGGATAGATAGATAGCTCAAGTGTGAGAAAAATAAAGAGTTTGAAAATCAAAATCACAAAGAGAAACTCTTGAGAAAACTTCTAGAATAGCTATAGAGATGAAGATAAAAAAACAATCCCAAAGACTTCTCCTTTTCTTGATTTTTCAACCCTTTTAAAAACAAATAAAGATCAAATCTTTTGGCACTAAAACTCTTTTAAAAACTTGCTGAAAGATAAAAAATTTTGCTCTTAAATTCATGGTGAAAATAGCTCAAGAATGGGGTATTATAACATCTACAAAATTCTACCCGTTGCAATCTGGAAAAGCCCAGATTGTCCTTCCGGTCGACCGGGTGGTCGACCGGCCAACGGTCATATTTATGACCGTTGAGCCACCGGTCGACCGGACACTGGAAACAGAGAGCAAAGCTCTCTGTCGGTCGACCGGGCAGTCGACCGGGGCCATTTCCAGAGAGCAGAAACTCTCTAGCGGTCGACCGGCCTCCCAGCCAGGGCTGCGTGCACGTTCTGTGCACATCGGTTGACCGGACCGGTCGACCGACTTCTGCCTCGGTCGACCGTTCCTGTCGACCGGCAGATAGCCAGTCCAGCAAATTAGGGATTTAAAAACTTGGCTTTTTATTATCAAATAAATCCCATAAAAACACATAAATTTCACAAAAATAAGTTCTTATTAGATCTTTGAAATACAAATATGTGTGACAAAAATTCAACACATATTTAAACAATTTGAACCATTTTTGTGTTCTTGAAAATTTGCCTTAAACTAAAAACCGTATTTTTCAAAACTTGAATTTTGAAATGGAAATCCGATTTTTTCAAAACACATGCAAATACAAAAACATGATATTTAAACAACTTTGAAGCATATTGTATATGGATAGAACCTAATATACATATAAAGATTTATATCTATGTTTTTGACATGAAATCCAAAAATAAGTTTTGTTTAAATACAAAACTCTAAACTCATGAAATAGATTATCAAAATAAGTTTTTCGAAATAGATGAAGCATAGATGTATATAGATCAAATCTAATATATATTAAACTATGTAAACTTGTTTTGATTCTATCTATTCATGAAAACCATATATATGAAAAATCGAAACCGGTTAAACCGAAAACTAAACACATGAAACTTTAAACAAGTGTGTGTATTGTGAACTTGAGCATATCAACACTATCTAATCTTTACAGAAGATCTAAACACAATCTTAAACTAAACAAACCGAGGTCTTCTTGTAGAACTCCGTCTCCAAGTTGACTCGATCCAAACACGATCCAACGAGTTTGACTCCAACCGAGTGCTAGATGCGATCTTGACGCGCGAGCTCTTGAATCACCATGTGAAAGTACCAAAACACCTTTGTTGAAGCTAATCACCTACTAATATCTTGATCAAATATCTGAAACTAAATATCACAAGATTATTAGTAAACAATAACTACATGAGTTAATCATCATCAAAACTAGAGTGAAGGACCTCTGGGCCAACAACCCCCCCTTTTTGATGATGACAAAACTCATGGAGTTATATATGCATGGATTAAAGTTAAGCTTCATAGAAGCTCCCCTTAACTCATGCATCGCAATAAACAATAAAGATATGTCATGAATGCTCAACATAAATATGCATAAACATGATATTTGATACCAATGAAATAAACATGCTCTTGATATCAACAAAAGATGCTCTTGATACCAATGATAAAAGGTAACAAATTAAACAAACATGCATATATAAAAATTCAAATTTCTCTCTCCCTTTTTGTCAATTCATCAATAAAGGGGTACAAACACTAAAGTCATAAATAATATTTTTCTTCCTTTGCATAAATCAAAACAATAAAGGTGTATATGCTATATACATTCATGAAGAGGAGAGACGTGAAGTTAACTCCCCCTGCATATATGCATTACATGAAAAAGAGATGACTAGACCCTAATCACAAAACACATAATATACAATGTATAAAAGGAGATGTGAAGCTCCTCCTACACACGTGTAAGACATAGATAAGAGGATCAAGCACCTCAATATGAGATACACTCAACATGAATATATATATATAGCAGATGTTAAGCTCCCCTTGCATATAAGCAATACATATCAAAACTTTTGATACCAAATTATGATACCAATTGAAAAACAAACAAAATTTTTTAAGATACCAAAAGATACTAATTGAAAATATCTTGTAAACTTTTGATACCAATGAAAATGAAACATTGTATGTTTTGATACCAATTAAAATATATATGTATATTGTAAATCATGATACCAATTGTAAATATTTTGTAATATTGATACCAAATGAGAATATTTTATAATTTTGATATCAATTGAAAGTGAAAACCAATTATTTTTATGTAAACATAACTTATTTCAATATGGATACCAATTTAAAATGAAATATGATACCAATTGAAAAACAAAACAACTATTTGATTAAACAATACATTTTGCAATAAAGATACCAAATTTTAGAATAGAGCCAATTTAAGATTTTTGATACCAATATTGAAAATGTTAGCATATTCTAAATTAAAATATTTTTCATTAAGAGCATAGGAAACCAATTGAAAAATAATATACCAAATTATAATATTGATGAAAAATGATATTATGCTAATTTTATGTCATAAAGTGTGGGAGTAGGATACCAATTGGAAATACAATCGGTTGAAAATTAAAACATGAAGTTTTCTCCCTCTTTATGAAATACCAATAAAAATGATGCACAAGCTTGTAAAAGATACCAATTTAAAAAATAATTATCATTAAGGAGTAAATCAAGTTTAGCATAAACATAATTTGTGCTTTAAGATGTGAAGATATAGTAAACACAATCAAATCATGTATATATGTATGAAAATGTAAATACCAATAGAAATTGATACTTTTTGAAGTTTTGAAGCATACATATATAGAAAATCAAAGATGAGTATACAACCTTGAAAATATCAATTGGGATACCAATTGAAAATATGATGAGGATCAAGTGTATAACTCATACCTTCCACCCTATCATGCACTTGCTTAAAAAATTTTCAATTATCCTCACAAGGCATGGTCTCCCATCCAACCACTCTTTGATGGGTAGGGATTTTCAAAAACAAGTTTGAAAATAATTATAACATGTTTGAAAACTCTACCACATGAAAATAACGCAACTAGTTTTATGAAAAACTTGAAAACTAGTACAAAATCCTTTAAGTAAGGAATAAAATAAGAATATATTCCATGAAAAATATGTAAGTCATACAATCATCAACACTCAAATATCAATAAAGCTCACATAATCTCATGAAAATAAATCATGAGTAAACATCAAATAATGTTAGTGTACAAAGTCATGTAATCAACAAAATCATGGAATAAGACAATTAAGCTCAATGTGAAATTCCTTTATTAAAAAAACATGAAAATTTAATTTTCATCAAAATAATACTAACTCCAAGGCATATGTATGTTTTGTCAAAACTAAAGGTATACATACATATCCAAACACAATTGAGTCTATAAAGAGATTTTGCATGAAAGGCAAATGACTCAAGGTTATACATGTATATCCAATAGTTTTGACAAAATTAACATATACATGAAGCTAAAACATATCATCATGAAAAACATGTCCAAAAATAGGGAATACAAGTCAAAATGCATGAATCATCAAAATTAGGTTATACTAATACATCTAATGGGTACAAATGAGCAATCAAGCACTAACATATAATAATCAATTTGTGGCTCACTAGTTGTACAAGTATATACACAAGTTTTAATGAAAGTTACATCTAAACATGTAATCAAATCATGAAGCATAAAAACAAAACATAAATCAATAAGATCATTATGTAAATGCGCATGTCTTAAATCTATGATATACACAATAGTTAAACTAAAGTGAGAACACAAAAATATAAGTTCATATTAAACATGGGTGTATCTCAAATACTATACATGTATATCACTAATCTAAATTTCATGGCATTTAACATAATAATCATGAAACATCAAAACATGCTAAAAATGAATAATATGAAAGCATGTAAACATAATGGGAAATAGAGATAGTTACCAAAACCATGAGGGCAAATCTCTAGGCTCCAAACCAAGGTGGTCCTCCCACCAAACTCCCCTTGAAAGTGATGCATCCAAAAATTGTCACCTTTAAGCTCGGAACGCATCCATTTCAAGGCACCAATACTCTCACGTCGAGTGAGAGCCCACACCTACATCAAATACAATAGGAGTGGTCTTTGGTACCCATACTCTATTGGGTCCATTAGGGTTAGTACCTTTCCTAACCCAAACAAATCTATTTGCTAAATTTACATTATGTATTCTATCATAACAAAACTTAGCAAGGTGGCCCTTACGTCCACAATGTGTACAAGTGTACATATGAGCGTACAAAGTGTTATGAGTGTGAACGTGAGGGGCATGTGTATGCCGTGATTTGTGTGCATGCATAGGTGGAACTTATTTCTTGCGAAATATAGATTCCAAATATGTGTGGTTCATAGCACATTGGCTCAAAGTGGAGCCCAAACAATCAACACTTTTCTTCAAAACACAAATATCATTTTTAATACTTGAAGATAAAGTGAAGCATGCAATAGGTAAGTTAGATGATGAAGCTACACTAGCATGACAAATATGTGAATCAATGTCATTTTGCAAAGTAGTATTTTTCTTTGAAAATAAATTCAAATCCTTTGAAATTGAAGCAATTTTTATTTTCAATGATTCATTTTCTTTTATTACAAAATCAAGTTTTGAAGATGAAGCCTCATTTTTCTTCAAAACATCATTACAATCATTTTTACTTTTTAAGATCTTGTTTTCATTTAGAGCAAGTTCATGGGATTTCAAGGAGTCACATTCATTTGAAATCTCAACCTTCTCTTGCAAAGCCAAATCAAGTTATTAAACCAAATCCTTATTTTCTTTATTAAGTCTAAAACTTTTCTTTTCAAAGCTTTATATTTTTCTAATAATTTTTCACAAATAATGGAAAGTTCTTCATTTAATGCATCGGCATCAATAATATCATCTCCCGAAGAACTAGTACAATCATCTAGTTGAGTTTTCGAATGTACCTCAAGTGAGTCATTCCCTTGAACCATGTAGCAACGTTGTTCAGATTCATCCTCACTGGATTTCTTCTTCACAATGTTTGGCGTTTGAAGTTTTGGAGAGGTCAAAATGTTCGACACTACAAAGGCAGAATCACAATGAGAAATCATATTAAATATTCTTTGCTAAGTGATTTTCTAAGTGCCTCTAGGACTTGTGCATTGGCCTCTAAATGCTTGCTATTACTAAGATTTCTTGATAATGGCAAGGTAAACTTTTCAACCTATGGCTTTTAAATGCCAACTCATCCTAACCTTCCATATATCAATTTTAGAGATATCAAACATGGGAGGGTTATCCATGAGTGCAAACTATATGTGTGCAAATGCAAATGATAGATTAGCTAACCAAGATCTCACTCCTAGGTGGTTAAACCTAATATCAGGAGCGTAGGCTCTGATACCAATTGAAAGTACACCTAGAGGGGGGTGAATAGGTGTAAGGCTAATCTAATGACAAATAATGCGGAATTAAAAACTAAATGCAACACACTTAGTGTAACCAAAGAGTGTAGCCGAATTCCCGGTGAAGGGCTCTGGACTATCTCCTCTAAATTCCTCTAAATAAGAGTTGAGGTGCTATATGAAGCTCTCTTGGTTGAACACAAGTATGGGCACACAATCAAATCAAGCATGTATATGATATGAACAATATGAACAATGCACAATGTAAAAGAGAAAGTTAGAGAAAGTGGATCAAACGCAAACACCAAGATATGTTTTGAGGTTCGAGCACCCAGCTCTACGTCCCCGCCTTCACACAGAAGGATTTTCACTATATCATCCATACAGGACTTCCTACACAGGGAACCTCCACTGAGGATTTGGACAAATACAACTTGAGAGTACACAACTCCTCTCTCAACAAATACAACCTCTCACTAGAGGCAAGGCACAATACAAATCTCCTCTACACTTAGAGGGGGTAGGCACTTAGCCAAACAACTATCAACCTCACACTTGAGGGATAAGGCACAAAGCCACAACACCACAATCACCTCTTCAATAGAGGGATATCACAAAGTATGGAAGGTTTACAACTTGGTGATGTCAAAGACCACAAACCAATTCTTTCTCATAAAACAATGATCCTAATAGATAGGATAGATAGATAGCTCAAGTGTGAGAAAAAAAAAGAGTTTGAAAATCAAAATCACAAAGAAAAACTCTTGAGAAAACTTTTAAAATAGTTATAGAGATGAAGATAAAAAACTAATCCCAAAGACTTCTCCTTTTCTTGATTTTTCAACCCTTTTAAAAACAAATAAAGATCAAATATTTTGGCACTAAAACTCTTTTAAAAACTTGCTGAAAGATTGAAATTTTGCTCTTGAAATTCATGGTGAAAACAGCTCAAGAATGGGGTATTTATAACCTCCACAAAATTCTGCTCGTGGCAATCTGAAAAAACCCAGATTGCCCTTTCGGTCGACCGGGCGATCGACCGGCCAACGGTCATATTTATGACTGTTGAGCCACCCGTCGACCGGCCGGTCGACCGGACACTGAAAACAGAGAGCAGAGCTCTCTGCCGGTCGACTGAGGCCATTTCCAGAGAGCAGAAGCTCTCTAGCGGTTGACCGGCTCCCAGCCAGGGCTGCGTGCATGTTCTGTGCACGTCGGTCGACCGGACCGATCGACCGGCAGATAGCCAGTCCAGCAAATTAGGAATTTAAAAACTTGGCTTTTATTATCAAATAAATCCCATAAAACACATAAATTCTACAAAAACAAATTCTTATTAGATCTTTGAAATACAAATATGTGTGACAAAAATTCAACACATATTTTAAGCAATTTGAATCATTTTTGTGTTCTTGAAAATTTGCCTTAAACCAAAAACCGTATTTTCCAAAACTTGAATTTTTGAAATGGAAATCCGATTTTTCCAAAATACGTGTAAATACAAAAACATGATATTTAAACAACTTTGAAGCAATTTGTATATGGATAGAATCCAATATACATATAAAGATTTATATCTATGTTTTTGACATGAAATCCAAAAATAAGTTTTGTTTAAATACAAAACTCCAAACTCATGAAATAGACTATCAAAATAAGTTTTTCTAAATAGATGAGGCATAGATGTATATAGATCAAATCTAATATACATTAAACCATGTAAATTTGTTTTGATTCCATCTATTCATGAAAACCATATATATGAAAAACCGAAACCGGTTAAACCGAAAATTAAACACATGAAACTTTAAACAAGTGTGTGTATTGTGAACTTGAGCATATCAACACTATCTAATCTTTACACAAGATCTAAACACAATCTTAAACTAAAACAAACCGAGGTCTTCTTGTAGAACTCTGTCTCCAAGTTGACTCGATCCAAACACGATCCAACGAGCTTAACTCCAACCGAGTGCTAGATGCGATCTTGATGCGCGATCTCTTGAATCACCATGTGAAAGCTCCAAAACACCTTTGTTGAAGCTAATCACCTGCTAATATCTTAATCAAATATCTGAAACTAAATATCACAAGATTATTAGTAAACAATAACTACATGAGTTAATCATCATCAAAACTAGAGTGAAGGGCCTCTGGTCCAACAGTTGTATGTCTTGCTTCTTTTTTCCATCAGTCCCTCCCTCTTCATAAGAACTCGTCCTGGAGTTCTTATCAAGATATAGCTGCTTGGTAGGGACTCTTTAGCTGGAATTCTTTTTCTCCTCAAATATACCATAATCATATCTTCTTCCTCGAAGAGTTTCTCTTACCTCTTCTTATTAGCTGATGCCTTATACTTCTTATTAGATTTCTCCAAAAAATCTGTTCTCTTTAGCGTACGAGGAAATCTTGTTGAACTCTGAGCCATATTGTTGTATGTAAACTCTTCTTAGGGAAAAGTGTGATCCCAAAATCTTGATACTCCTCGATGATCTTCATTAAACTCCATGTAGTGTTGCGTCATCGAATCTTCAATATAATCATCATCTCGAATCGGTTGATAATCAATGCCAATTGGTTGGTGCTCTTCCATCATCCTGCCATATTCATACATTGTGCTTCCATAACTCATTGATTCTCTTTCACATAGAAGATCTTCCAAAGTACGATCAGAGATGGAATTTGGCATACCTTGCTGAACATGTTGCACCAACGTGCTGATAGTAGGTGATATAAATTTAAAGAAATTAAAACTTTCATCTCTAGCACTCTCCTTCTGCATGAAAGGACCCTCAAAACTATGAAGAATATATATGTCATGATGTTGAATATCTCTTATGGGTTAGTAAGATGTCCACAAACTTATCATGAACAACTTCTTTGAACTCATCCAATGATTTGTCTACTTCCTTGAGTACTTCATCAGTTGGAGATATTCTTCTAAAACAATGCATTGCTTGACCTCGTTTGGCTTCACAAAGAATTCACTTTGATTGCATATCGTTGTGAAATTAGGTTCTTCTTCTTTTAACGGTTTTGGGGCCAGTGGAATTGGCCTCATGACTACTATTTTACCCTTCCAATTAAACATATAGATGTTCTCTTTACTTCTGTGGGTAGAGCTAACATCATGATGTCATGATCTCCTCAAAAGAATATGATAAGCATTCATGTCAACCACATCACAAGCAACAATATCTTGATAATATTTGTCAATTGAAATATAAACATGACATTGATCTATTACCTTGATAGAGAGGTCCTTCTTGATCCAACCAACGGTGTAAGGATGAAGGTTCCGTTTCTAACTTCAAGTAGTCCACACGTGCTCTGGAAATAAGATTCTCACAACTTTCTTTGTCAATGATGAGGTTACATACCTTGCTTTTGACCGAACACCTCGAGTAATGTAATCTGTCTAAAAATACTTATGACAAGCCTCGTGCCAAACGCGAGGGCCACGTTTCAAACATAAACGCGAACCTCGCGTTCCCTCATTAAACGCGAAGGTCGCATTTTAATTTGAAAAATGGACCTCAATGAAGATCGCGTTCCAGCTTCAAATGCAAGCATGTGAGTTTCACGTTTCAAATGCGAGTCTGTGAGCTTCACATTCAGCATCAAACGCGAGTCGGCAAACTCTGCTTTTCAACATTAACGCGAGTTTGCGAGCTCCGCGTTTCAACGTCAAAGTGAGATCCGCGTCCAGCGTGAGACCCTTATTTCTGCTGTAACAGACAACAACTAACTGAGTCAATTACATCCACATTTTCTCTACTTAATGGGGAGTTATCAAGAGATTTAAGGGGTCAGTTACACCCCAAAATCCTCTATAAATAGTTACGAATAGCTAGAAAATTTCCCCGGACGTTGAAGGCAAAGAGGCATACTTGATGCTTTAGTATTGAAGCTGGATAACCACATAAGGCTAAAGATGAGCACAAGGCTGCTGGACACACATTATGTGAAAGAGAGAATTCAAGAGAAGTAAAAGAGGAGATTCTTTATAACTAGCTGAGTTCAAGTTCAATATCTTTGAAATTTTAGCTATTGCTTGAAATTTCATACTTCACCAGTGAACAATCCAAGAGAGTAAGATGATCCGAAGTCAAGTTTCAGGTTGGATCGTCAATAAAAAAACAAGAATCACTTTTCACCGCTACACAAAAAACCCAACATTAAATAAAGGGGAGATTCAATCACTCTTCCTTCTTCTATAATCGGGTTTTGATCCATTGTAATCATCTTATCGATCAATTAAAGATTTTTACACGCCTTAATTTTTCGACGTACAAGTAAATATTGGATGCCATTGTGTAGTGTCTGAGGCCTTTTAGTTGCCTTGTAATCTTTGAGCAACACAAGTTGTATACTCGTTGATGGTTGCAAGGGTGTGCAATAGTGGTGGTTGATATGGGGGTGACAATAGTGGGAGTGATTGAATTTTTCGTGGTTGAATTGGAGGTGGCTGGTTTAATGGTGGGGGTTGTGGGTGAGAATTGTTTGAGAGAGGTGGAGGTGGTGGATGAGGATTACCTGATGAAGGTGAAGGTGGCGGCGGACGGTTGTTCGCTGGATGACCCAACCCGCTTCGGTTTGTACCATCAGCTAGGTTTCGATCATCAAGTTTGAGGGAGATTTTCTTAAGTTCTTAAACCACAATGTCCATAGTTGATTCAAGAGTGCTGAGACTCCCTTCAAAAGTATCCATCCTTATGGACAAGTTTAGTTACTCTTCGTTGTTTCTGGCCATCGTTGGAGCCTTAGCTAAGGCTCTGATACCACTTGACACAGACGAAAAAGCGAAGAAGATGAGAGACGCGTGCTGATATCGTAATAGCGCTGATGAAACCTGAAGAAGCCTTTAGGTAGGGATATATTACTTGAATCCACGAGCAAGCGGCCCGAATCCACGTGCCAAAGAGAACAACTCGAATCCATGAGCAAAATATGAGGAAAACTCAAAGAGTATTGATTAAAAATTGGATAAAAGATTGAATACAAAATAAAGGATAAAGGGCCTATTTATAGGCTTACAAAAGAGTACCCCTCATACTTGAAAACTATAACCTATTTTATAAAAAAATAAAAAGAATTAAAAAATCATAATCTATCTTGGAAATCTAAATTTACAGTTCAAAATAAGGAAAGAGAAATCAAAATAGAATCTGTTTTGGACCCAAAACAAAATTATAAACAAACTCAGACACCTGATACGTAATAGGGCTGTCGACAGGTGAAAAGCCATGTTGATAGAATTATGATTCTCAATTTGTAGGAAAAGCCTATCAACAGTCTAAAGAAGGGCTATCGACATGTCAAGTCTTTTTTTGGCATGCTATTTATCTTGCTTCTCTTCTTGCATCAATTATTGATCTCAAGAATATCTTCAAATTGAGAACGCCAACAGAGATTCGTAGTGTGTTCTTTGGGCATAGTAAAGAAATTTGTGATGTTAAAGGTCGTTGGAATGATAATGGACAATAGGTAAGAGGAAGAAGATGAGGCAACCATGGTGGATCAGATCTGCTCTAATCATAAAAGGAAAATGATAAGGAGAGATAATTGGTGAAAAACCATATAATGGCCTGCTTTGTTGTGCCCCGACACCACTCGTTGTGCACAGCGGTTCGCAGAAGAAGAGACACAACAACCACCACTGAATCTTGAGGAATCTGCCCAACTGGCGGAGACTCGATGCAGCCGGCGAAACAACCAACACAGTAGGAACAACAACCAATAGAGAAAAGCAATCAACGCACAAATTTAACGAGGTTCGGCCAATGTGCCTACGTCCTCGGGGCAAGGGGGAGAGAGAGATCTTATTGATTCAACAATCAATACACCTAATACATGAGAGAAACTTGAGCGAGACAAGGGATTTCTTAGTTATACAATACATGAGGCCTCTAGCCTCTATTTATAGCCATAGAGTCCCTGAATTTATGGAAACCCAGGTTAGATTCAATCCCATCCAGAAAAGGAATTCGAATCCTAAAAGGAAAGTCCAGCCGCGCCTATCGGTCGACCGGCCGGTCGACCGACCCATGCCACGGTCGACCGGCCCAGTCGACCGCGCCTACCCGAGAGCAGAGCCACTTCAGTCGGTCGACCGGGGCCGGTCGATCGCTCCTTCTTGTGCACGCCCGTGCACGCCGATCGACCAGGCCGGTCGACCGGCCTCCTCCACCGGTCGACCGGGAGATCGACTGGGAGCATTTCTGGCCTGCTCCATGCGCCGTTTCTCGCTCCTTTGTCGTCCAATCTCTGTGCTACCTTCTTCCATCTCCTCTATCTCCTCTCTCCCATAATTCTGCATCTCGGTGAAGATTTTTCAAATCTGAGCCGACCTCCAACGAACTCCAGTCTATCACCTGGCAAAATTGACACACGATCTCGGCGAAATCGACACACGATCTCGACTTGCGCGCTCCGGACGAAATCGACACACGATCTCGGCTTGAAATCTGTAGCTCAGCTATCAACTGGGACGCACCACACATGCCTTCCCTACACTTCACCTTAGGAGAACTTCCATACATGCCGATCACTGAACGTGTCTCCAACACAACAACTACATGACCTCACGAAGAACTCATCATGAGTCAACACTGACTCTCCAACTGACTAGCTCTATCTAGTCATATCTCTTTAGCTGACGGTCCAACCAAGTCTGAGTAGAGCACACCGAACACCATCGGTTTCAACAACTGGATGCACACCACTCCTTATGTAAGCTCATCATCTTCTCACTAGAAGATCAATCTGTTCATCGAGATAACAACACCTCACCTCTACGTGAAGTCCAACTCTTCACCTCTACGTGAAGTCCAACCGGCTACAACACTTCACCTCTACGTGAAGTCTCTCCACCTCTACGTGAAGCTCCAATCGGCCACAACTCTTCACCTCTACATGAAGTTCAAATCAGCTTCTCGAGAACCCAAACAGCTTCATACGGGTTGCATCACCAAATGGCTGCGCCTTTACGGCTGCCTACGTTCCTTGCCCAAAGGATCAAGCCAACCGTAGTTCATTTAAATGAGCTTCATCAAGCTCAAGCACTTGTACCTGAATCTGCAGCAGCGAACCTATCTGGCTGAGTCATATGAACCTCCTCACGACATCATGGAGAATAAAGGTCTTCAACTTGAGCTTGTCGCGATCACAAACTTGAGATTCATGCTTCTTTATCCACGAGCGTGGTTTTACCTTAGTTCCAATGGCTGCAAACAACTCGACATCCTCAACAATGTCTTCAACCTGTTCAGCATCAACCCTGGCTACATGATCTCCACCCGGTGTCACATCCGGTGAAGTCTTCTCTAATGCCGAACCAACTGGAGATGGTGGAGTAGCATCAACCTCCACCCACTGCGATACTTCCTTGGTCTCCGTCCTCTCCACCTGCTGAGAGACGGTGGACTTCAACACTGAAGTCTCTCCAAATGTGACATGCCTACTCAACATGATCTTCTTATTTTCGGGGTCCCAAACCTGTAGCCATTCCTTTTGACACCCAAAAAAAAATCTTTTTGCTCTCGGATTCACTTTGCCATTCTTGGCACTGAAGTAGGTCGGACTTCCAAATTCACGCAGCAAACCATGATCTTGAGTAGCTTTCCCAGACCAAATTTTCAATGGAGCTTTACCTCCTATCGCAGTCGATCTATTCATGAGTTGGCTAGCATACACAATCGCCTCAGCCCAAAACGATTTGTCTAATCCTGCATTAGACAACAACCACCAAACCTTCTCCAGCAAGGAACGGTTTACTTCCTTAGCCACCCCATGTATACATGTTGTGAAGTGAATAGCAATACCAGTGTTCTGGCCAAATCGTAGGAATTGGTTCATGTCTCTTCCAACATTATCAATCTGTAGCTCCTCGATCTTCCTACCTATTTGCTTCTCCATTCTTCCTCTCCACTTCACCAGCATATCTAGGGCTTCACCCTTTGTCTCATGGGATATATCCAACAATGCCTAGATAAACTATCAACAAAAGAGACAAAGTACCTGTGACCTCCAAGCGATGCAATCTTAGCAGGTCCCCAAACGCTTACATGAATATAATCAAGAAGACCTTCTGAGCGGTGAGTACTGGTGCTGAATTTCACCTTCTTCTTGTCCAGAACGTTGTGTTCACCTTCCAAGTTGCAGGTAGCAGCACCTTCTAACGATCTCTTCTTTGCAGGAGCTCGCAAAGACCTTTCACCTCCATGTCCGACCTTTACCTGCCAGATCTTCTTGCAACCATCATCTGAAGAATTAGAAGTCTCCACCTGACCTGTAACCGTACTACCCTTCAAGTAGTAGAGATTGTCCTGGCGGACGCCCTTCATCATCACCATCGAGCCTTTGATCATCTTGAGAATACCATCTCGAACAGATATCACCAGACCCAATGCTTCCAAAGTACCAACAGAGATAAGATTCCTTTTGAGTTGAGGTACATACCTCACCTCCTTCAATTCTCGTACTATCCCATCATCCATCTTGATACGGACTGTACCCATCCCTTTTATATTACACAGATGGTCATCTCCCATGACCGTGTAACATCCATCCAGCTTCTCAAAGCTAGAAAACTAGGCCTTGTTCGGGCACACATGATAGGTGGCTCCGCTATCCAAGATCCACTCAGTATTATCTGAGTTACAAACAGTAGGGGTAGTAACAGAGAGAGAATACCGATGAGTCCGAGTCTGATCCATCTGCCTGTGAGGTACTGCCTTGAGTAGTGACCACCTTTACAAGATTTGCCTCAGTCTTAGACTCTACCTTCTTACCTTTGGCCTTCGGGCATTCAGCTTTTCAGTGTCCTAGTTCATTGCATAAGGCACACTAATTCTTCTTCAGATTTTTGAAGCCTGATCTGGACTTTGATCTCCCCAATCGTCTCTTCCCTTCCTATTGGAACTTCTGCCTCTTACCTCCAATACCTCTACTGTTGTGCTTCCTGAAGAAGATAGTCGGTCCTGTCTCCTTGCTTCATAACTCACAAGTGCAGCAGACACCTCATCGTAGTTAAGGGATTGTCTACCATTGAGAAAAGTAAGAGTAAAGGCCTCATACTCTTCCCTAGGAAGAGAGTTCAAAAGAATTACCGCATTATCCTCTTCACTAGTCTCCACATCCACATTAACTAGATCTGTAAGAAGCTTCGCGTAGCGGTTCAAGTGTTCATTAACGGAGCATCCTCTTTGCATCTGAAACCCATAGAGCTTACTCTTCAACTGCAATCGCGATTCTATGCTCTTCGTCAGATACTTCCTTTCCAGGATCTCTCACAGCTGCCTCGCAGATGTCTCATGCAACACCTGATACTTGATGTCTTGTGTCAGACAAGACCTGATCAAGCCACACGCCGAACGGTTCATCTTGTCCCAATCTTCTTCCGTCGTTGATGCGCGCTTCTTCTCCAATCGTAGAGTGTCTTCGAGGTTTGATGCCGTCAGCGCATCCATAACCTCACACCTCCACATACCAAAGTTGTTTATCTCGTTGAACTTCACCACATCAATCCTTGGATGTGGATACATGGATTTCACCGATGTACTTTCTCCAGCCATCTTCTCAACTGATTCCTCAAACCAATGTAGAAACAAACGGAGTTAGATAAAATAAACTAGATAAAGACAGGATCTTTACCTCCACGCGAAACCCTTGAAGAGTTTCCGAAGCAATCTACTCCACCAACTTGATTCCTCGAGCAATCTACACGCACTGTTCTGAGATCGACTCACGATCCCACAAACAGTCCCAACTCTGATCCGAGATCGACACACGATCTCCGTCAATCAGCAACAGATGCCCTTGAATCAACAGATGATCCCACGACGAACCTGGGATGCTCTGATACCACTTGTTGTGCCCCCGACACCACTCGTTGTGTGCAGCGGTTCGCGGAAGAAGAGACACAACAACCACCACTGAATCTTGAGGAATCCGCCCAACTGGCGGAGACTCGATGCAGTCGGAGAAACAACCAACATAGCAGGAACAGTAACTAATAGAGAAAAGCAATCAACGCACAAATTTAACGAGGTTCGGCCAACGTGCCTACGTCGATCTTATTGATTCAACAATCAATACAACTAATACATGAGAGAAACTTGAGGGAGGCAAGGGATTTCTTAGTTATACAATACATGAGACCTCTACCTTTTATTTATAGTCACAGAGTCCCTGAATTTATAGAAACCCAGGTTGGATTCAATCCCATCCAGAAAAGGAATTTGAGTCCTAAAAGGAAAGTCCAACCGCGCCTGTCGGTCGACCGACCCATGCCACGGTCGACCGGACCGATCGACCGCGCCTACCCGAGAGCAGAGCCACTTTAGTCGGTCGACCGGGGCCGGTCGACCGCTTCTTCCTGTGCACGCCCGTGCAGGCCGGTCGACCGGGCCGGTCGACTGGCCTCCTCCACCGGTCGACCGGAAGATCGACCAGGAGCATTTCTGGCCTGCTCCATGCGCCGTTTCTCGCTCCTTTGTCGTCCAATCTCTGTGCTACCTTCTTCCATCTCCTCTATCTCCTCTCTCTCACATGGTTTGTATTCACATATTTGTAGGCTATATGTATAGATGACAGCACATGACAACTCTCACTATACATTTACAAGATTTAAAATGTGTTTCACATGAATCATCTAATGTGGTATAATACTAGCTATGTTTACTCTCCTCTCTCATTTACAATATGTAACATGTGTTTCATATGAAATCCTAATATGGTAGGATAAGTGTCATGATTTCTTTCCTCTTTCAAGTTTTTACTATGGATTAGTAATCACTTAAATTATAGAAGTTATATTTTCTGGTATATATCTTGTATTCTATATGTATATATGATTTTGGTTTGTATCGTATTTAGATTGGATTTAATACAATATGATTACAAGGGAGTTAAAGCAATTGAACATGGGTATAAGTATGCATCTTGTAAATATGTGAGAGTGGGAGAGAGAAAAATTTTTGCCGCATTGTTAGCAGCTAGAGCTCAGCTGCTGGTTATGTAGTTGAGGGGTAGAAGTGGTGCATATTTCTTGATTTAATTGAAATTGATTCTCTCCAAACATCTTTCTCTCTAGATCTCTTCCTCTCCAACTTTTTAGGGGAAAACGTTGGACAAAGCAAGAACAACAAAAAATGTGGGATTTGACGGGATCGGATAACTAAAGTTGACTCAAATGTGGAATAAGGCATAGAAGGCCAAATGTGGTGACCTAGGACTTTATTCCTACATTTTCAAGCACTTTAGATGCAATAAAGTGATACACTTGAGCTAATTTTAACTTGGATAGGCCAACTCTATACAGACAGTGAGAAAATCAACATATATTGAGGTGATCGGAGGAGTGATCAGCTTATCGGGCTATGTATGTCGATGGCACTAAGGATATAGATCAAAGGGTAAATGGCAATGAAGGAAGCAAATATCTGTATAAAGTCCTCCAATGGTCACTACGATTTTACCTTGTTGCACCAATATGTAAACGTATTCTAACTTAAGAAGGACTAATTAAAAATATAATGTCAAAACCAAGCAAGCCAGAGAGAAGGCAGATGAAGCGTGCGAGGATCTGCAGGACATGAAGACTAGGAACATTAGGAAGTTATAAAGCTAAAGGAATCAGAGAGGTTTGTATGAGTTGGAGAACCGATTACAAGTTAAAATCTCTAAAAAAATACTCATTTCTAAAGAAGCAGTTGTATGGCCTTAAGTTGGAGGAGGAAGCGAAAATTGAGGTGCATCTAGATGAACTCAATAGGATCTTAATAGAGTTGCCAACTCTTATAGTGATGATTGAGAAAAAGGAGAAGGCATTGCTCCTATTAGAATCATTACATGCATCACATGATCACATTGCTATTTGGGAAGAATATTCATGCACGGCGAGGTGATTGCTGCATTATTGTTGAATGAGACTCAGTAGAAGAGTTGTAGTGAGAGATTGTTTGCAGAGAGTAGTGTCTTGATTAGGACTCATGGTTAGAATCGATCAGTAGGGAGGATTGAAGATTTTAGTGGGTACAAGTGGTGTTGCATTTGGTATTACGATAAAAAGGGTTATAGAAGAGAACTTGTCCATAGAAGAGGAAAACAAGAAGAATAAGGAGGAGAAAAACTACACATCATGAGAGACATCACTGATGGAGGATGGAGATGTCATACCACCAACAACATCTCATGAATTCTGCTCAGACCATTCTGGGTATTCATTTCATATAATGAAAATCAAAGAGCAGTTTGACAATTATCAGACATGTTATGGTTGTACAGTCATGGTGGCAATGGCTGAGTAGGATTATTAAAGTTAGATCCATACGGAAGCACATGTTTGATGGTGTTCTATGAATAGTGGATGGGGCGAAGCACGTGCTAGAGCCGAGGAAGAATATGTTTCCTCAAGGACTTTGATTTGAGAGGTTATTAATGTTCAATCTAACATGGAGTTATGAGAGTGTCTAGAGGCAGGAGAGTTATATTGTATTGCAAGATGATGGCGTGGCTTGTACAAACTCGCAAGGAAGGTTGATACAAGTAGAGTCTTTATCGAGTCCCAAGCAAGTGATGCAAGTAGTGGAGGAAGATAGAAAATAAAGTGTTTAACTGTCAGAATAATGTTAAATATGAAGCGGGTGATGTGGGCTTCCAATATTGTTGGTCGCGATGATCTCTCTTGTTGAGGTAGAATCACGATGCAACATAAAATTGTGAGTTGCAAAAGTACCTCAGGAGAGCCTCACCTACTTGGTTTTACCGCTATTAGTGGGTAGCCTCAAGAAATCTCTGTGGAAACCGATCATTGATAAAATGCAGAAGAGATTGGCAGGTTGGAAGGAAAATTGTTCTCCCTAGGTGGAAGGATCACAATAATCAACGCGGTACTCTCTGCCATCCCCACTTATTTTCTCTCATTTTCCCACTTCCCAGATGGGTTGAAAGAGAGATCGATTCCTTAAGAAGAAAATTCCAATGTAAAGGTGATAATGTTGAGGGGAAAGGCTTCAGCCTAGTGAACTGGAAAAAGATTTGTAAAGGAAAAGAGTTTGGGGATTAGAGATAATTAATTTTTGGGATTTCAATATGGCCTTACTTCTCAAGTGGTGGTGGAAACTCTTTGATGAAACAGACTGTAAATGGGCATCACTGCTATCCCACAGTTACCGTCCCCGTACGGGGTGGTGATCAGATAAGAACATTAATGAGGGTTCCGCATCTTAGTTCTAGAAAGGATTGAGGTCCATCAAGGACATATTCTTCTTAGAGGTTGCAATGAACGTAAAGAATGGGAGGGGCACAAATTTCTGGATAGACAATTGGTGCTCAAAGATCCCTTTGGAAAAGTTGTTCCCTCAACTTTTCACTATAGCACAAGACCCTCGGGAACAGTGTGTGCACATTAGTCGACTGGTGGATGGAACATTAAGGTGCCCAACGTATTCAAGAAGAGCTCTTTGGTATAAGGACAAAACTTCTACAAATGCTTCCTGATCACATTCCTTCAAATGAGGAGGAGAGAGATCGTCCGAGTGGGATTGGGACCAGAAACGGGTGTTCTCAGTCCGTAATGCCTACTCTAGACTGAATGATAGGGGATTCAATGCCCATTTGCTATCGCCATCTGAAAAGGTAAGGCGCTGTTGAAGATCAGAGCATTCCTTTGGTGGTCATCAAGAGAGCTATCTTTACTTGGGATAATCTTAGAAAAAGAAACTGGCTGGGGCCTAGCGTTTGCGTTCTTTGTAAGGCAGAACAAGAGACTATTGGTCATCTTTTTCAGTCATGTCCCTTCAGTACTCATATTTGGGACCAGATGACTCGGTGCCTGAAATTGCATCTGCCTCGGCTACCTTCTGATGTGAACCGACTTTGGTTTTTGTAAAGATGCAATTCCTTCAATAAGCGAATGACAGTTATTTGGGACTTAGTGCCAGCTACTAGTTTATGGGGAATTTAGAGAGAGCGTAACAATAGAATCTTTAATGGCTTAGCCAAATATCTGACTAAACCTTCCATGTATGCTCTACTTTCATTTCTCATTGGTTTGATCTTCTTTCAAGCAGTTGTAGAGACTTAACAAGGCGGGTTCTAGACATGTTACTTATGGGTGACGATTCTCGCAGCCACTCGGAGGAGTCACGAGGGGAGGGAGACGACACAGATTCAGAGTAGATGCGATTAATTGAAAATCCCCTAAAGAGGGGTGAATAGGTGATGGCTATACTTAATGACAAATAATGCGAAATTAAAAACAAATTAACAATAAGCAATAATAATTAGATAGATCTTGCAAAAGAGTAAGCAATATAAGTACAAGTAAAGAGAGAGTAGAGTTTAGAGGATAGTAGACAATCGCAAACACAAGGATATGTTTCGAGGTTCGAACCACTGCTCTACGTCCCCACCTTCAACATGATGAAGGATTTCCACTATGATCGATCTCACCGGATCGTCAATCGGTTACAAGTTCTAACACTTGTCCTCTCTCACGGTACCGCAACACAAACTTGGAGCTCACCACCTCGCTCGAGGCTGCAATCTCTACAACTTCTCAATCGAAGAAAACGGTGATCAACACTTGACCACAAAGATAGCTCACAAGCACAACCCTACAACCAAGATGAGAAAGTGAAACACTTGGGATTGTGTAGTACAAATAGCAAGTAGAGACGTAGAGGAAAGGCTCAAGCTAAAACACCCAAACTTTGAAAATAATTGGCTCAATAGAAAATCTTTTACAAAAAGGCTAAACTATGAAAAACTTGATGCAAGGCTTAGAAATCTTATTGTGAAGTTGTTTCATAGTCTCACTATTTATAGGGGATGAAAATCAGGTTAGAAAATATAATAGATCCATTGGGACAAGACCTAACAAAAGACAAAACTGAATCTAGCCGTTGGGAGTCAAGTCAGCAGAAAATTCTGCTGTCGGTCGACCGTCAACGGTCGGATTTCCGACTGTTGGGAAAAGCGGTCGACCGGACGGTCGACCATAGATCCCAAACAGAGAGTGAAACTCTCTGTCGGTCGACCGGGCCGGTCGACCGGAACAAACAGAGAGCACTGCTCTTGCAGCCGGTCGACCAGGCCGGTCGACCAAAGTGCACGTTTGCACTTGGTGCATGTCAATCGACCGCCCGGTCGATCGACAGAGCAGTTTTGCTCTGCTAGCGGTCGACCACCCGGTCGACCGACAAAGGGCCAAAACCTGTTTTTGGAAATCTTTTTGAAGTAAATATTTTTCTAACAAATTTTCTTTTGATAAGTAAATACAAAATAAAGTTCTAGGGATTTGAAGAGCTAGAGTGTGAGCATGGATCAACATCAAATAAATTAGAACTATATTTTGATAAAATTCTTTTCTAAAACAAAAACCAGTTTTTCCAAAACGTATTTTTCCGAAAACTGATTTTCCAAAACTTTGTTTTTCTGAAACTCGGTAAAAAACCTGGTAATAAATTTTTGTTTGAAAACACAAAGGAACATAAAATGAGAGTGTGTGTTGTCAATCCCAAAAGCTATCAACTTCTATCATCTTGGTTTAAACAAATGACTATAAATCCTAACTAAAATGGAAAAGGTAAAAATACAAATATTGAAATAGTCTTCTCGATATTACTTGATTCTTGAGCTCTTCTAGTGTGCTAGACTCTGGGATCTAATTCTTCTAGGCTTCCAAATGTGTGACTCTTGTGATGGAGCCGAAATGCAACATATGATTTTACATAAAACTTAATTAGACAATTTTGTTAATACCTAACTACATATGGTTTGTTATCATCAAAACAAGGGCTAATGGCCTTTGGGCCAATATTAATGACATGGCGCAGCCCTGATTTTGGGTGCTCAGGCATACCCAGACTTCTGTTACAGGCTTAGGCTGTATTTTGCATCAGGGAGATTTCATTTGTCTTCTGCATTTCCATTTATATTCGCTTGTATTGATATATCCTTCAGCTCTAGCACCTGCGTGTGCACCAAAGATCTAGAGGATTATTAGTGCTTTCATTTGTATTTCTAACATAGTTTTCATTAAACACTTTTTAATGAAACGCGAGAGACCTTCTGAGTTTACCGTTTACTCTCAAAAGTACCTCAGGAGAGAGTACAAGCCATGCTGCTTCAAACTTGGCAGCAAGAAAGAGACATTGAAGTATGTATGGTCAACATCACTAGATTATCTTCAGATTGGCTTGCAAAAGTCCAAGATGGAGATTGTCAGGGTATATAACTTGTATTCGGGTTTGCATCATAGTCTAACCCTAACGGGCAAAAGGAAGTCAGATATTTCTGTGGTTAAAAATATGCCTAATTTGAATGTATGGGAGTTGGGGGAAATACCAATCCACTCGGTTGAAGGAAAAAGGGTGGGTTTCTTGATTTAATTGACAACGAATCTCTCTAAATCTCTTTCTTTGTTTTCTTTATCTTCCTCTACATTGTGTCAATGAGCGCGTGCACAAGTTAACCCTCAACAGTATAAAGCATCACCAAGTTATTTATTTATTTATTTTTTTAGCAGCTATAAAAATAATTAATAAAATTTGTCATCCATTCTTATTCGCCCACTTAATTTCCAACCTGAGGTAAGAAAACAAACACACACTCAGTTTTAGCCCTAGCTGTAGTGCCAACTGAACTATTTGCAGAGTCTATTGGAATCTGATTCGCATTCCACAAAGTATTTTGCACTAGATCTTATTAAATTTGTGTGTCTAAAAGTCCAAACTGATGGACTGAAGATTTTCCACCACGTTCCACTACCGCTGTACTATCCAAGAACGAAGGACAAACTCCACTTCGGTGGAAAAATCAAAATTCTCCCACTTTCTCCACAACAAATTAAAGAACATGCGCAAATAAAAGCCAGCCATCAGCCCCAGGTTCTTATTTATAATAACATTATATTTCTTTCTTGATTTACATAAAAATTGATTTTCTGACGTACATTTCAAGCCGACTCACTTGCCTTTTAATCTCTTTACCTAATCTACGCACTCTCACATTCTTAATTTCCTCTCCACTAACGAAAGATTGTACAGGCAGTACACTGACTGAATATTCAAACCTTTACTTAATTTTTTTTTTTCCCAGAGGATAGAGAGAACCAAGACACTCTCTCATCTCTTTTGTCCCTTAGCCTTATTCTCTTCCACAACGATCTCCACTAGCAACAGACATTAGCTGGTCATCATACTTGTTGAGGTTGAATGGCTTTGGTGGATTCAGCAGTAGCAGCATCAGAGGCAGCTACCTCTTCAGTTTTCTCTGGCTTCTCATCATGGCATCCTTGAAACTCGCGGCGGTCGCCAGCTTGTCGACCGCGTCAACGACACCTTCCACTCGCTTTGCTATTTCGATCAGCAGGGAGGCGACGGTGATGACAGGCAGGGCTTCCATTAGCTGAATGCTGACGTTGGCCGGCGCCGGTTCAGTTAAGGAGCTATGGAGCTCTTGCACTGCGGCATTCATCTCGCCGACGAAGAAATCGATGCTGCTGGACCGCTGCATAGACTTGATGGAGCTCGATGACTCCTTCAGGACTCTGGCGCCCTCGGAGCTCACTCGGATGCAAATATCGCTGAGATGGCTCTTTATGGACTCAGGAGCCTGAAAGGGATGAAATTTATTAGATATTACATAATTATTTTGAGATTAACCATAATTATTATTTAGGATGTGATTAATTAATTACTTGGACTTCTGAGTTGATGCAGCCATTGAGGGCCTCCATGCAGTAAGCGCAGTACCTCATCGCTGCACCGATCTTTTGATATTGGGTCCATGGATGCCGAAAGCTGAAGCGGCCGTGAGCAGGCTCCCATCTTGATAAATTGGTCTGTTATCGATCAGATATAAATTTAATTAGAATCTATATGAATAATTGAGTTTATGATTAATTAAAGAGTTAATTTATGTACCAGAGAATCTTCGGATGCTTTGGAGTTGAGAACACATTTGTAGCTTTGTGATTTCTGAGATGGAGCTTCCTTCTTATCAAGGGTCTGATCATTGGAGAAGTAGTCATCCACGCAGCCTGCGATTAGTTAAACAATTAAGAAAAAAAGTGTTAGCAAACTTGTTTACTGTAAATGTATATGCTTAATTATGATGGAAGCACGTTCATCTACAACCTTATATTATACTCCATTCTGAAGATTCTCTTCGTAACTTTATACTGGTTGCAAGGATTTGACTCACTCTGTACTGTTCAATATTGGACTCAATCCGAAAAAGGTGGTCCTTTTTTGGCTCTCTCTCTCTCATCCTAGAAATAGGAGTGAACAATTTCTCTACCACAAACTCTCCTTTTGAAATCTTGACCAGCTTGAATAAAAAAGATCGAGTAAAACTAAACTAATTATATATATATATATATAGACTTGTATGCTTTCAAAAGTATTTAAAACACTTGATTTTTGTTTTATAGATACTTGAAATAGTATAGATCAACTTCAACGAGTGGATCTTGTATTCGAATGTTGGAGGGTTGAATTTGAGTGGGAAAGATCCAGGATCAAATCCTTTTGAAAGGATACAAGTCTATCTCTCTCTCTCTCTCTCTCTCTCTCTATATATATATATATATATATATATATATATATATATATATATATATATATATATATATATATATATATATATATATATATAATATTAGACTTGTGTCCTTCCAAAAGATTCGAGGCCGAATCCTTCCTACTCAAATTTAACCCTCCAACATTTGAATACAAGATCCACTCCGTTGAAGTTGATCTATATTATTTCAAGTATCTATAAACCAAAATTCAAGTGTTTTAAATACTTTTTTTCCATTCATCAAGCGGTTCAAAATGGACAGCCGAAAGTAATGAATTGGTTAGATCTATTCTTTAGACATACAAATTCTCGATCCGGAATGATCTAAACATTTTAAAACCCCTACAAACCAATTTTTGTTAGGTATAAAATGATCTACACCGTTAAACTAACCAACTCACTATTTAGGCCGTTTGTTTTTTTTCTACTTGATGGATGGGTAAAAAATATTCAGAACACTTGAATTTCGTTTATAGATACTTGAAATAATATAAATCAACTTCAACAGAGTAGATCTTGTATTCGAATGTCGGATGTTAATATTTAAGTGGGAAGGATTCGACAAAAAGACACAAGTCTATCTATATATATATAATATTAGATATATCTAACAATATCTATCTAAACGACCAGAGAGTGGAAACCAAGACTGATTGCAGATGCATGGGATATGAGGAGGCCTCATGGGTCTCTTATGCACAGAGCATCAGATAGTAGTTAAGATTTAAAGTCAGTTTATAACTTTCCATATAATATTTGCATGTCGTAGTGCAGTATGAGTGTATTTAGCAGTATATATATAGAGAGAGAGAGCAACGCAAGTACCCTCTAACGAGTCAGCAAGTTTGTCCATATTGCGAGTGATGAGTTGATGCAGATCGTTCCCCGCCCACACTGGGAATATAAGAATGGCTACAAGGTAGCAAATGGAAATCCAATGGCGATGGTGGACAGCCTTTGCCCCGCCAGTTCCACGAGCTTATCGACCCGAAACCCGGACACCGCAACCAGGCTGAAGGTGAGGATGAAGATGGTGATGCCGTAGTCGAACCATTTCTTGATGGTTGGAATGAAGCGAGAGAAGGTGGCGGCTGAGGCTGTTCAAAAATTCAAGCACAAATGTTAGCAAGAAGAGAAGAAAAAGGTTGATTTGACTGGATAAGTGTTTGTGTGTGAAGGTTGATATATATATATATATGTACCTAGTATGAAAACTGCGGCACTGCGAACTATAGGCTCCATTGTTTCTCCGGATTTGCTTGCAATCCAGTGGATGCCAATGGCCAGGGCCCCCGCGGTGAATGTTGCTATGCCTCTGTTCACTCCTTTGTACAAGCATCCTCCTACGTCCATCCATGGCAGTTGCAAATTAATCAATTATTTGTACAAAAATCCTACATATTAATTTGCTTCATGAGCTATAACTTACCAATTGTGAACTCGAAGATGACCACGACAGTCATGACTGCCCACATCGCCGCACCTCCAACACCGTCATACAAAGCCGAGTATAGTAGACGAGGGACACTAGGGCGAGCGCGATCCCCACTTTGATGCCATGCATGACTTTCCTCGGATCATCGGCCCCCAACTTCCACACCATCTTCCAGAAATTCAACACTGTAGATCTCATCGCGGTCATTACTGAGAGCAAACCAAGCCATGCCCCCCCGGTTGGCCGTGACTCCGGCTCAAGTTTGGCCGATGATCCTTCTGGCACAGTCACCCGCCATTCCAAACCACCCGGTACCGCTTTCTCGGTGGCCATTGCCTCCCTATCTCAGAGGATTCGAGGGTTCGAAGTTGTTGGGGAAGAAGGAAGAAAGGGGATGACCCTATTGTATTGGAATTTTGAGGGGAATTGGAGTGGTGCGTTGAAGAAGCTCAAGATAGCCCAAAGTTCACTAGATATATAGCATATAAAGTTGTGAGATTGTTGGCTCTCTTGTCTTGTAATGGATGGGGAGTTGGATGGGGCTTACATAGGGAATGGATTGGTTATAATATTGTTTGGTGATGCGCAGAAAGAATGTTTTACAGAGAGTGGTGGCAATACCGAACTTTATTAGGAGAAATGCACACAAGATTAAGAGTGTGCGCATGACTAGTTAATTTAAAGGAAAGAGTGGTGTGTGTGTGTGTGTGTGTGTTATAGAAATTGGGTGGACAACTGGACATGGGCTTGCTTTTGCTTTTGCACGGAGAGGGCAAAGCCGTATCAGTTGGGTTGGTCATCATAACAAAAATTGGGTCATTATCACTAGTTATATAAAAGTTTCAAGTGTGTAGTGGTCAGCTTCGTGGGGCAGTAGGATAAGTGTGTGAGTTCCACGCACTTATATGTTAAGTACGGTAGATTCTAGATGATAATTGTTGGTAGGGCCCGCGAGGCTGCTGCAGCTGAGGCTGATGGATATCTTGTACACACGCCATTGCACAAGGTCAATGCCTAAAACAACATCAGTCCCACCCTCTAATGTCAATGATACTCCTCTGCGTGCACTATTACAGCACAGTAGTAAAACATTTTTTCAATAGCTACGAAATTTAGGATTCAAAATTTTCTTGTACACTAGGTTAAAACCTATTCTTTGTTGCGCCCTCCGGAGGAATCCTCTGACTCTCCAATCAATAAGATCACCGCTCCAACGTCGAGTCAATCACAAATAAAATGACACGAGCCAGAATACAAAGATCGAAAGGGAGAAACAAACGATATAATGAGGTTCGACAACTTGCCTACATCCTCGGGGTAGAAGGGAGAAGATCTTATTCAAACTATGAGGGCTACAAATTGATCCGGGGATTCAAATCGAGAATCTACGCAAATTAATCATAGAATTCTCACAAACAAACTAACTATTGAACTCTCAACAATTGATTCACAAATGATTCAACCGATTGATTCAAAATTAATCCAACGACGGTGCAGAAACCCTCTTTATATAGCCATAGAAGAGAGTCAATTGAAGGAAATCAAATCGGATACGAAATTCACATTAAAACAGAATTCTGAAAATAACTCAGAGTTGCCAAAATCGCAGCCCAGTCGACCGACTCTTTATGCGGTCGGTCGACCGCTAGTTCAATCGCCTGCGCCAAAAAAAAAAACACTACTTTGTTTAAAACTTCAGTCGACTGCGCGATCGATTGCTCTCCACATGCGGTCAGCTGTCCAGCTTGTTCCTCCTCTGTGCACGTCTGTGCACGTTCCATTGCGAGTTGCGGTCGATTGCTCTGCATGTTCTGCTCTCTTTCTCTGCTATGTTTTTCAATGAGTTAGAAAACCAAATATTCAATTCTTCTCTTACAATTCTCTGCCTCGGTGAAGATTACCGAACACAACAAACCAACCAATTTCAGCTCATCCAAATGGCTGCACCATTACTACTGCCTACGTACCCATGTCCAATGGGATCAAACCACACATAGTTCATCCAAACAGCTCCACCGAGCTCAACTAACTGAAACCAAATCTGCAACAACAAACTCAACTGGCTGAGTCATATGGATCCCTAACCAATACTGTCATGGAGAACAACGACTTTCAATTTGAGCTTGTCTAGCTCATCAATTGAGATTCACTTCTCTTTACCCACTTTCATGAATTCAAATTGGTTTCTTTCACTACAAATAATTCAATACGTTCAGTATCATCACGACTACATGCTCTCCACTGGGCGTCACATCCGGTAAGATTTTAACTGATATCTAACTAACTAGAGATGGTAGAGTAGCATCAACCTCCACCCTCTGCGATACATCCTTAGTTTTCAACCTCTCCACCTGCTGAGAAACAGTAGACTTTAACAATGAAATCTCATCAAATGTGATATGCTTACTCAACAAAATCTTCTTGTTTTTCGAGTCTCATAGTTTGTAACCTTTCATATTTCTTTTGATACAAAAAAACACAAACTTGCTTTGCTCGCAGATTGAACTTGTCATTTTTGACACTGAAGTAGGCCGGACATCCAAATACCCACAATAAACTATAGTCTTGAGCAGCTTCACCCGACCAAATGTCCAACGAAGTTTTACCTCCTATCACAGTCGACAACAATCTATTCACGAGATGGATTGCATATTCCAAAGCCTCAGCCATAATGACTTGTCTAATTGTGCATTAGACAACTACCACCGAATCTTCTCTAGTAAGAAACGGTTCATCTCCTTAGTGACCCAATGTTTTTCAATTATGAAGTGAAAATCAATACTAGTGTTCTGGCTAAATCGTAAGAATTGATCCTTGTACTCCTCAACATGATCAACTTAGAGCATCTTGATCTTCCCACCAGTCTGTTTTTCTATCATATCTTCTACTTCACCTGCAGATTTAGAACTTCAAATCTTTGTCTTATATATACCCAACACCGCCTAGATAAATTATCAACAAAAGATCAAAGTATCGATGGCTTCCAAGCGATGCGGTGTTGGTAGCACCCCAAACATCAACGTGAACACAGTCAAGAGGACCTTTTGAGCGGTAAATTGTGGTGCCAAATTTCACCTTCATCTCTTATCCAGAGCACAACGTTCACCAAATTCTAAATTGCAAGTCAATGCACCTTCCAATAGTCCTTGCTTTACAACGCTCCGAAGGAATTCAAACCAACTTGTCCAAGCCTCATCTGCCATAACTGGTAGAGTCGTTTTCAAATGTTCTGAAACTATCAAATTTTTAGTAACTGCACTATCTTTTAAGTAGTACAAGTTATTGCATCAAATGCCCTCCAGAACCACCAATGAGCCATGTGACATCTTGAGAATGCCTTCTCTAAGAGTCTCTCTCAGGCCATGCACCTCCAAAGCTCCAACTGAAATCAAATTCTTATTCTACTGAAGTACATACTTCACATCCTTTAACTGTCTCATCATCCCATCAGACAACTTGATACGAACTATATCTATCCCTTAAATCTAGCATGTGTGACCATCGCCGGACGACACCAAGCCTCCATCTAGTTTTTCAAAACTAGCAAACCACTCCCATTTGGGACAAACATGATAGGTAACATTTGTATTCAAGATCGACTCAGATTCCTCTGAACAACAAATAATAGTGGTGATAGAAAGTGAATAACCAGATGAGTCAGAATTATTGTCATTATTCGCCTGTGTGATATTGCCCTCTGATTTAGACTTCTCCTTCTTCAGCTTGAGCTTCGAACAATCAATTTTTTAGTACCCTTCTTACTATAAGTGTACTGATTTTTCTTCAAATCTTCACGACCACCAGTTCTGAATTTTTCAATATCTCCCTTCCCTTCTAATTTTTTGTGCCATCAACATCACCACATCGCTCTTCGATTAGTCGATGTCCACGATCTTTACCATGAACTGATTAAATCTGACCATATCTCCTAAAAGACGCCAAGCACAATGCGAAAAATCAAATAAAATAGATCGACATTAGATAAAGATAAAACCATTAGCTCAAAGTGAAACCCTAGAAGAGTTTTCAAAGCGATCACCTCTGCCGAATCTGATCCCACGAGCAATCCAAAATGTTATTCTAAGATGGACACATGACCCCACGATCAGTTCCAACGTCGCTCCGAGATTGACACACGAACTCTGACAAATAGACCATGGTGCTTTTGGAATCGACACACAATCTCATGTCGAACCTAGGAAGCTCTGATACTACTTGTTGTGCCCTCCGGACGAATCCTCTGACTTGTCAATCAATAAAATCGGTGCTCTAACACCGAGTCAATCACAAACAATATGACACGAGCCAAAATACAAAAAAAAAAGTGAGAGACAAATGATTTAACAAGGTTTGATAACTTGTGTACGTCCTCGGGGAAGAAGGGTGAGCATCTTATTCAAACTAGAGTTACAAGGGTTACAAATTGATCTAGAGATCCAAATCGAGAATCTACGCAAATTAGCCATAGAATTCTCACAAACAAACTAAACTTAGAAATCTCAGCAATTGATTCAACAACTGATTCAACCGATTGATTCAAAACCTATACCAATGAGGGTACAGAAATCATTTTTATATAACCATAGGAGAGTGCCAATTGAAGAAAATCAAATCGGATATGAAATCTGCATCAAAAACAGAACTCTGAAAATAATACGGAGTTGCCAAAACCACAGCCTTGTGGGCCGCCGTTCGACAGGCTCTTTGTGCAGTCGACCGAAACGGTCGACCGCTAGTTCAATCTCCTGCGCCAAAAGCAAACACAACTCTCTGTTAAAACTTAGTGCCAGTCGGTTGATCATGCGGTCAACCACTCTCCACATGCGGTTGACCACCCAACTTGTTTCCTCCTCTGTGCATGTCTGTGCACGTCCACTGTGAGCTACGGTCGACCGTCTTGCATCCTCTGTTCTCTTTCTCTGCTATTTTCTAATGAGTTAGAAAATCCAATTTTTAACATCTTCTCCCACATTCTTAAGAGAAGAAAGGGGGAAAAAATTGAAAATGCAACAACAACGACAACAACAACGTTCTGCCTCAATAGCCACACTTCCCCTTCTAGCTCATGGAAAATGGACAGTAAGTCCAGGTATGACTAGCATGAGCCTCTCACTTGTTAGAAGACATGTATGCACTTCAACACAGACAAGAGTCATCCTTCTGTCACCACTCTTACACATAATGTATAGAGATAGATTTGTGTCAAAGGATTAGAGGACGAATTCTTCTCACTCAAATACAACCCTACAACATCCGAATGCAAGATCCATTCATTGAAGTTGATTTACATTATGTCAGGAAACTAAAAATTATAAATCAAGTATTTTGAATACTTTTACCCATCTATTAAGTAGGCACAAAATAGACGACCGAAATAGCATATTGCTTAGATCTATTTCTTTAAATATATAAATTCTCGATCCGACAATTTCATCATGCTCTAAACAGTTACAGCCCCTCACACATCAATTTTTTAGATTTCAAATATTCTACACCGTTAAACTAATCAATTCACTATTTCAGCCGTCCATTTTCGTCTACTTGATGGATGGGTAAAAATTATTCAAAATATATGATTTTTAATTTTTAATTACTTGAAATAATGTATATCAACTTCAATAGAGTGAATCTTATATTCGGATATCGTAATCTTGTATTAGTGAGAAAGATTCGCCCTTAAATCCTTTCGGAATGACACAAGTGTAACTCGTATATATAT